>JAUJYZ010001411.1:0-276221 GCA_033675265.1 Actinostola sp. cb2023 | reverse complement strand
ATTTCAACGCCGTAGATTCTCTTCTATTGTTTGCCGCTGTCAAGACTGTTTTACGAACCTAAAACTCTATCATTCTGATGAAGGCTGTCACCAGTGCAGCCGAAACGTCAACCGCTTACTGTTTCTATTTACGCGTGGAAACCGTAAAACTAATACATCAGTTATTTATTTATTTATTTATTTATTATTATGAAGTAGATACACTACGAGCCAATGAATGAATGAATGAATGAACTTTATTTAAACACGGAATCAAAATCACTAAAATTAAAATTAATTACAAAGTGCTCTCCCTTTGAGCCGTGTAAAAAGATAATTCTACCTAATTATTGTAATATAATGCTCTTGATGATGCTCGTTCTAACGCGGAATCTCATTGGCTCTTTAGCTCTACCTGCTCGAATTTCACTGTACATGTTCACGTGTTATTGTGCAAGATCTATAAAATTAAGCTTTCTTCGAAAGTGGAAATGTATTCGTAAACTTGCCAATGGGCTATGGAAAATCTCTTATATTCCAATGTTTGCCGATAGGACATTCTCAAATTATATGGAAGGCCTCGTGACTGGTTGTGACCTCTACTCTGTTACTGGAGACGTTTGCGTTTCTTCAATTACAAGGTTGCCGGAAAACACATTCTCAAGCTACACACATAACGGCCGTCTGAAGAAGAGTTTGTAGTTGAACAAGGACGTTGCGTTTTGCCTTTCCTTCGCGCGCGGACTATAAATAATAAAATACGGTCTGTTGAATGTTGTAAGTTTATTTTGCTTTTCTTAGGTGTCGAGGTGTGCATGAGTCCCGAGGATTGAGTGAAGCAAGACACTTTCTTTATATCTACACACCAAACAGCCTTCTGAAACCTACGAAATAGT
Organism: Actinostola sp. cb2023; assembly: GCA_033675265.1. NCBI lineage: Eukaryota > Metazoa > Cnidaria > Anthozoa > Actiniaria > Actinostolidae > Actinostola > Actinostola sp. cb2023. Next base: position 275,346 of record JAUJYZ010001411.1, on the reverse strand, counting down.
GTTAAATTTTCCTTTTCCTGAAACTAAAAACCTATTTAACTACTGTTGACAATTTATTTGTGACATATATAAAATACGTACAATCCATCGATCAAATCAGTCAAATCACAGCGGTCGATCAGTTCAAAACATCCGGTATAAGAGACTGGATCGAGCTAAGGAGCCAATATGAATTCACGTTAGAACGAGCATCATCACGAGCCAATCCGGCATCTACTTTATAAATCCAGAAAGACCGTTGGGGGTCTAGAACACGATATTGGTCGCTGTTACGAAGACGGACTAATGTAGGGTTTGTTCGGATGTAAAGCAGGCTAGTTGTACAGCGTTGTTACGCGTATTGCTAAGTACCCAAGAGCACAACTTGTCATCCAACATTTTGTGGACCAAAATTCTACCTTCTGCAACGAATTGTTGTTTTGTGCTCTTGGGTGGTAACAATGAAAAATGTTGCCATTGAAGGTGTGTCTGTTGTATGTTTGGGTGGGAATACACACAAGTGAGCGAAACGACGTTCCGTGACAAATTGCACGATTTTTTTTGCCCGAAACTCCTTGCCTTTCCCGTCAGGACAAGAAATCTGTTAATCATCAATATTAACATAAATTACTGTACATTATTGTTTTGTTTTACAGACTACAAAATATGAGTGGATCACATATTAGCCTACCCGGCATAACATATGAACATCTTCCAAATCAAATGATTAGTATTTTACAATATTTAATTTCATTATAGAATTATCAATATCAATTCATTTAATTAAGAGTTTTTCAAAATATATTAATAATATTAACGATTCCAATTGGAATATAGTTTTGGCAAGTAGTTCCGACTCCAATGGATTTCGTTCCAGAAGAACATTCAAGTTTACAGTGTGGCTACACCAACCAAGGCCACCCAAACAAATTTTCATACAAATTATCCAATCACAATTGAGTATTTAAACAATAGAATATGCACAGATTTTCGCTAAAATGCATATATTTTACTTTATATGTGAATGCATATGATCAAGAGTGAACAAGAAACAGTTTAAATTTGTAGAATTCGACATCATTCTGTTATTCAGCGTCACAAATGTGATTAGAAAACTTGATTCAAACTTTGGTTGGTGTAGTTGCACTGTAAACCTTTTTAAGTTGTATAATAAAATAAATCAAAACAAATGCAATATAATATAGCCTTCGAAAGGCAGCAGCTCCTTTGACGCTCGCCACGCGAGACCCCTAGTGGCGCGAGCGTCAAAGAGCGGATGCCCTACAGTGCAGGTACGATATATGGTGTCAGCATGAAAACAGTAATGGCACGTGAAATAAGAGAAAACACGAGAACAAAGCCATTTATAAGTCAGAGATATTTAACGGCTTAATTTTATACCCGGGAACGAGGAAGGAGTGGGGGAGTACTTGTAAGTGAAATGGTATGTGGAGCGAGTAGAGGCAACCCTTGACCCAGTTTGACACAAACATGGAGCTCCATAACCTTAATTATATATATATATACAGGCTCCTGCCTTCGTAATTCATAACCCTGATTGCTTCTTTGTTAATCAAAACGAACCCTTGTGTCCTTATGGCCTGAACACTGATCACATAACTCTGAGTGTGCTCTGGACGGTTTAACACCAGCACTGACCCTGACCGTATCCAAGGTAAGTTCACACTCTTAGTCTCGATCTAGATTAGGCTCAAACCCTGACCGAATCGCGCTCCATAAAATGGGAGTGAACACAGGGTTTTATTCATCAGCTGCCGATATGATAAAAAATTCGCTGATTTTATCGGCCGGTAACATAGTCCGCAGCCTTAAAAGGAAAAAAAGAAAACCGTACACCCTCATGCATGCAGATCAGATATTCCATGTTACTCGAGCTAGTAAGGTCCCATCCATACGCTTTTGTTTTAAATTTGTTGTGATTTGAAAAAGCATATTTTCCTCTTACGGTTGGACTTTCCGCGTCCATACCCCTGAACGATGACAAACGGAGCGAAAACGGAGTTTCTTGAAAACGCTTTCGAAAGTGTTGTTGTGAAAACGCCGTGTTTATAATCCTCATGCACGTGGACAGTATAATAAATAATACATCGGTTCTTATATAGTGCATTTCACATTGTCTCAATGCGCATTACAACCGATGGAGGACTCAATTTTTCGGGCTGCATATGAAAGGCGCCTACGGGAACCGAGCAGCTTACAATCATCAGGAGTTAGTATGTTAGTGTGTTATGCCTCCAGTATAAATGCATCACTTCGCAAACGCTGACGTAATTATGGCGGATGTAAATTTAGATATTTTGAGTAATAATTATTATCTTAAGATCTTAATTAAAATTTCGGTTTCGATCTTTGGGATGATTGAAAAAAAAAAAAAAAAAAACATTCTAGGACCACTTCAAGATAACAATTTCCCTGAAACGTATCTGCAGCGTTTTGGTGAGGACGCCGGAAACACCAACAAGTTCACTGTTTTCCAAACAAACAAATGTGTTAAACAGAGCCAAACCTCATTGAGTATTCAGTCAATCATTAGTTTACCATAGACCTCGATACCACATAAACGTAATGCATACTTCCCGCTAGAGTTTACTCCTGTCTGCCTGACACGAACAAACCGATAACCCTTATCTTCTTCATTTGAAACTTTCCAGTATCCAAAACCGTAGGGCGTGGCAATAGTTTCGTCATTGATATGCTGACGTAATACTACCCATTTCCGACCATCAACAGAAGCCTCGAAGACCCAGTGACGTAAGGCACCAGCGCTACCGCTCCATCCGTGTCGCAGGCTGTATGCTGTAGGAGCAATTAGACGTTTGTCTCCAAAGTCGACCTTCCACCATTGGTTTGGCTTGTTGCTTGTACTGCACCAAGAAGGTCTTCGATTGGCAACATCAGTAGCTCTTCCGTGTCCGTACGAAGACCTGTTGATCAAAATGAGGCCGCTTTCACCGGGATTTTTCCAATCAGTTAGACCACCGTTAGTGCCCAGCCAGTATAAAATGCCTCGTTTGTCTTCAAGATCTGAAAAACAGATAATCACAATAAACTCGGGATCCTTTGTTTCGAGAGGGACGTTTAATATGTGTAACATCCTTATAAACGTAAGGTAATTTGTCGCTTGGTAATAAATAATTAGTAATGTAGTTCGTAAGGTTTCATTAGCATAAAAAGACTCCGAAAAATACTGAGCCCAGATGGGAGTTGAACCCATGACCTCCTGGATACTTCAGTGTCAGGCGCTCTAACCACTGAGCAGGCAGGTCTTGGCTAGTCTCCCTCGCATCCGTCTTTAGTTCCGTCACGCAACGCTCTCGGCCCACTGACGGCTGCTTAAGGTATCAGAGTACCCCAAACGACCATCATGCACGCAACACGCTCTAGCACGTACTCGTTACGTTAAAACCTCTATAAAGTATACATTTTCTGAAAGCTAAATAAATGCAGAATTCAATAAAATAATTAGTTTTTAGAACAAAAACAGTATATTTGAAATAGGTAAAAAAGTTCAGATTTTCACATCACTATAATCACTGAGGTCCCATACAGCCGCAATTTATCGGAAATCCTTGACTAATACATTTATAAGCTTACGAGATATTGCTTACAAAAATGGTGTCTCCGTTTATTGATAAATTAACCCGTTGCGTTTTTATACGGTCCTAAACTTCGAGCTCTGCAAAAACTGGAAAACACTTTACAAAACACGTTATAACTTTCGAAGAAAATTGAATATTAAAATTCGGAGACATATTTTGAAGAATATTTATCTGACAAAGTGTCTACCAAATTTCAGCTCAATCGGATAAAATTCCTTTGACCCGGAACTCAAAATGTGCGCTTGATTCATGGCTATTTTGTTTCTGAAATAAAAGGCAAAAGAGTTTTCAAGTCAAGTGGCTCCTTTGTTTACACAAGCGACGATAATCCACCACAAATATCACAGGTAGCCCAAGCTCAGTATCAGTGGCGTAAATACAGTACAGTAAATGTATGGGCTTTCTTGTTCTGGTGTACTTGAATAAATAAATAAAAAATCGTTTGCCTTTATTCGACTCGTACTTGTTCCTTGTGTTGTCCTTTACCTCTGTTGGAATTTCTAGGCCATTCCGCTTGCAATTGAGAGAGTTACGGCGGTTTAAAAAAAAAGTCCCTACCAGTAAGAAAATATAGAAGGTAGGTCACTCATGGCCGCCAGCGAACTCACATGGTCCCACTCAAATGCTCGTAAATCTCTCGAAACTAGACATAACGCCAAATTTCTTTCGGTAAACTGTAGTCCAATGCAAGTCCGATAAATCACACTGCCATTTCCTTCTCTTACTCATCGCTATCTGCATCCAAGAGGAAGGTTTTTGTGACTTTCATCGGCAACATGAACCTCTGTACCTTCAAGTCTGACACGGATTTTGAACGGCCGTACAAAAATGCACACACCGGGGAGGGACAGAGGTACAATACAATACAATAGTTTATTTCAACACGTGTCGTCCAGGAGCGTGAAGCTCGTTCAAAATACGAACGTGCAGTATATAATAATCTAACTCAAGTTGACACTTGAATAAAATTTCGTTCTATCATAGATTACAGTATTTCTTCTGTCAAATTGTAATGCTTCTGATTTCAAGGAAAAGGCCTTTGGAGCAAATTCCAAATGGGGTATTGAAAATCAACACGAATTCGAAGAAAATATTTTGTTATAATCTCTGACAAGATATGGTTGCAATCCTCACGGGAGGGTACGGAAATGTTATTCAAGTGTCAAATGTACCTCTGTCCCTCCCCGGGCGATTTTATATTTTACGCCCACTTCAAGATGGCGGATATGGCCGAGATGGCCTGGAATCTACTAATATGAGCAGCTCAACTTCCGGTGAATCGTCTTCGTATTTTCTTCGAGTTCACATAGAGTAATTCTTGGCAATTTCTTTGTTGGCTAAACTGCAATTGCAATAAATGTTGAAGGTTATACATATTTGGCGGAGAAATCGTGTCAAACAAGCCGCAATTGTATGTATTTATTGTCTGATGAAGTTGGAGCTTATTTTCATTCACTTAATACTGCATGGCTATCTAACGGATTGTTCCTCTCAAAACACTTTAAAGAAGATCCAGCTTTATGTGATAGTTTCTACTCATGCATCGATCACTGCGGTAAAACGCTTGCTTTTTAGTGGGCGTAAAATGCGAAGTGAGCTCAAACTTTACGCCCACTAAAAAGCAAGCGTTTTACCGCAGTGATCGATGAGTAGAAACTTTCACATAAAGCTGGATCTTTTTTAAAGTTTTTTGAGGGGAACAATCCGTTGGATAGCCAGTAAGTAAATGAAATGCAGTGGCTATTCGTACGGTAACCGTACGCCGACTCTGATTTTGTTATTCGTACCGTTGAGTCGATTATTTCTATGATTTTATGAAAAGTTGAAGAAACGTATTGAATCCAAACTATCCTATCTTTGTTAAGATACAAAGCGATTCAGTGCCAAGTTTTGGTTTATAATACGCTGGGCACAGTAGGAGACTGAATAATTTAATTCTGGCGTGACACATCAGACTGCCGTACGCCGAATCTCATTTGTTATTCGCAAGAGTCGAATTTTTCCACGATAAAGCATGTTTTATCTTATGCCGCTGTCTCGATGTTTAGTTGTCTTACAATATTTACCGCTTTTACGACTTTGCATTGGCATTTAAAATTCTACTCGCGTACCAATATATCCGCAATGGATCGTTTTATTTCAGACAATAAATACATACAATTGCGGATTGTTTGCGACGATTTCTCCTCCAAATATGTATAACCTTCAACATTCGGAAAAAAAACAAAGAAAATGACAAGAATACTGAACTCTATGTGCAAATAATACGATTCGCCGGAAGTTGAGCTGCTCATATTAGTAGATTCCAGGCCATCTCGGAAATATCCGCCATCTTGAAGTGGGCGTAAAATATAAAATCGCCCTCCCCGGTGTGTGCATTTTTGTACGGCCGTTCAAAATCCGTGTCAGACTTGAAGGTACAGAGGTTCATGTTGCCGATGAAAGTCACAAAAACCTTCCTCTTGGATGCAGATAGCGATGAGTAAGAGAAGGAAATGGCAGTGTGATTTATCGGACTTGCATTGGACTACAGTTTACCGAAAGAAATTTGGCGTTATGTCTAGTTTCGAGAGATTTACGAGCATTTGAGTGGGACCATGTGAGTTCGCTGGCGGCCATGAGTGACCTACCTTCTATATTTTCTTACTGGTAGGGACTTTTTTTTTAAACCGCCGTAACTCTCTCAATTGCAAGCGGAATGGCCTAGAAATTCCAACAGAGGTAAAGGACAACACAAGGAACAAGTACGAGTCGAATAAAGGCAAACGATTTTTTATTTATTTATTCAAGTACACCAGAACAAGAAAGCCCATACATTTACTGTACTGTATTTACGCCACTGATACTGAGCTTGGGCTACCTGTGATATTTGTGGTGGATTATCGTCGCTTGTGTAAACAAAGGAGCCACTTGACTTGAAAACTCTTTTGCCTTTTATTTCAGAAACAAAATAGCCATGAATCAAGCGCACATTTTGAGTTCCGGGTCAAAGGAATTTTATCCGATTGAGCTGAAATTTGGTAGACACTTTGTCAGATAAATATTCTTCAAAATATGTCTCCGAATTTTAATATTCAATTTTCTTCGAAAGTTATAACGTGTTTTGTAAAGTGTTTTCCAGTTTTTGCAGAGCTCGAAGTTTAGGACCGTATAAAAACGCAACGGGTTAATTTATCAATAAACGGAGACACCATTTTTGTGTGGGACCATGTGAGTTCGCTGGCGGCCATGAGTGACCTACCTTCTATATTTTCTTACTGGTAGGGACTTTTTTTTTAAACCGCCGTAACTCTCTCAATTGCAAGCGGAATGGCCTAGAAATTCCAACAGAGGTAAAGGACAACACAAGGAACAAGTACGAGTCGAATAAAGGCAAACGATTTTTTATTTATTTATTCAAGTACACCAGAACAAGAAAGCCCATACATTTACTGTATTTACGCCACTGATACTGAGCTTGGGCTACCTGTGCAAATATGTGATCCAATACCTGATGACATATGATCATTCATAAGAAGATCGCCTTACAGTTCGCAATGACGTAACACAACGAGGCAGGAAAACAAAGTTACGAGTGGTTTAGCATCGTTATTCAAGGATGTTTTGAGTGAGCAGAAGGAACTTGTACTTTCTTCGCATCTGAATCTTTGTGGGAAGTCTGTTGCGTGAGTGCTGTTGACAGCTTGCTTGTCAACATCTTTTTGCATCAAATGAAATCCAAAATTCGTTTTTTGATTCTAACTTTTTAGGGGGAAAATATGTTTAGATTCTGTTTTTTGGAGATGGCAGATAATATTCAATTTGATTTGATTATCAAAAAAATCAAAACCGGTGGTTTGAAAGTTTTTTTGGGGTACCCTGATACCTTAATCCCGAACAACATTCTTTTCCCGGATTTAACCGATTACAGTGTGGCTTTCATAATCAGAAGTCAGTCGCGCCAAAATATTTTGACCAATCATAGCTTGTCTTTTATTGATTCTTTCGAGCGATCAAATAACTAGTCTCCTCAAAGTTTTTAGAATTCCTGGTGTAAATCATCACTAGAAGTTGGCACAGACATAAACTACCGACAGGCTTTGGTAAATCCCTGATCTATCAAGTTCTTTGACTTCTTCCGTTCGTGTTTGATCGATACACGGGCGAAGTGTTAAAAACTCAAAAAGTCTGGTCACTGATTGTTATTGTTTCCCCGCTGATTTATAGCTTCATGAAAGACCAATTAAGTACATGACAGGCCTAGGATTGTCTGCAGTCTGCATGAGCAATGTACAGACAGAGGAGAAACGTCTAATGATCAAGAAGGGAGATTATTCAATTTTCATTATTCAACTGAAATTGTGTACGGCTCACTGTGTTGAGTAGCGACGTATGTTTCTGATCTGTGATTGGCCTATTTCAAACTATGTCAACCGCCTGATTGCTTGGGTGATAACAAAGGGAAAGGAATGTTGTTCGGGTTTAAGCAGCCGTCAGTGGGCCAAGATCGTTGCGTGACGGAACTAAAGACGGATGCGAGGGAGACTAAAGACGGATGCGAGGGAGACTAGGTCTTGACCGGGTTCGTATTAATACCCTCTTTTTACGCTTGATGAAACCTTACGAACTACATTACTAATCCTTATAATTATTGACCTTCACGAGGGAAAATTAGTGTTATGTATAATAATACTTATTAATTGCTATATGATTCAAGAAAGTATTAAATTCCCTCATTACTATGATTCATGCATGAGGAAGTATTCCTATCTAATTTCCGTCGAGTCAGGAATCTAAAAAAAAACAAGAGTCTAATACTTGTGGCATATATGAGTTATATATTCATCATTGTGCATGTGTCAACCTACTTGGGCAACCAGCAAAGGTTCAAAGGTTCATTTTCCATATAATGTGAATTGCAAATAATAATTGACGTAATAATGATAAGATGGATAAGATAAACCCTATGGGTTAAACAAGGCTATTGCAATCTAAAATAAATTAATTAACAAAAGATGTATAGATATGAAAGATGGAAAAACAAACAAGTAGGAATGGAAGATGATCATTCAACCTCTTGACAAAGAACACTTAGGTTTTGTGGTTTATTTCGCGGACATCAAACATTGAGGGAAAGTCAAAGTGTTATATCAGATACCCATGAAGTTTATTGGGATCATGGGGATTATCAATATGGGCATCATGGGAATCATGCATGGGGATCATGTCATGTCATGTCATGTCATGTCATGTCATGTCATGTCATGTCATGTCATGGGTATCTTTATAGCACTTTAACTTTCCCTCAATTTCTATTATTTTTAATTTTGTGAATTTCACGGTAATACAATTATTAAACAGATCCATACCTTCCTTAGCTTCCTCTTCAACCATCATCGGAATGTCTTCCCCAGACAACTGCCTCGCTAATGCAATGGATCTTCTTCTCTCGTCTTCAAACATTTTACGTTGATCTTGTTGTTGTCTTTGTAGTTCTTCTACAGCTTCTTCCAATATTTTGTTCTTTTCTCTTTCGAGCTCAAGTTCCTCAAGAAGACTGTGTGGGGTTGCTTCACCCATGGCAAGCTTTTGACGAAGAATCTGGTGATATATGAAGGTACGGTACTTAATAGAAGTCTAGCCTTCTTTATATAATTGATGGATTGGTTTGATTGTCGAATTACGAGTTGCTATTCTTATCACCATTTATCATGTACTTATTTGTTATTCCATGGTTTTCTATGGAATACGAGCGGATATTTCACGAAACAATTTTATTATTTGGTATAAAACGAGCCTTTAGGCGAGTTATATACCAAAATAATATAATTTTTGAGTGAAATTTCTGCCCGTATTCCATAGAAAACCATGGAATAACCATATTATCCTATACATATTACATCAACAATTAAATTTTACAACGTTTTGATTGGCTAATACAAACTATGAAATACCGCTCTGTATTTCATAGAAAAAAACTATGAAATACCGCTCTGTATTTCATAGAAATGGTGAGCTCTGATTGGCTGAGATGTAATATGTATTGGATAATTGGTTATAGATTATATATATATATATATATATAGGTCTCAGGTCCGTAACTGTGTTGCTTCAAAGGGGAGTCTGCGTCGGTGCAATAACAATCAACAAGTGTTAAACTTTATTCTACACACTTGTCGATTGTTCCGAAACAATGACAGTTATATCTCGGCTTAGGATACCTTCGTATCAACGCCCTGAATGTCTCTCCGTTGTCGTTTCAGATTGGTAACACTGAAATTCCACACAATCATAAATACAAAAACTAGACATTTACCTGCAACTCCTCAATCAAATCCTGGTATTTTAAAGCTTTCTTCGTGCTAGTTACATCTTCCAGCAATGACTGTATTCTTTCTATCTCTTTTTGCTCCTCTTCGCTCTCGTCTCTAATCTGTCGAATACTGTCGTTGTCATTGGTGCTGCTTCTCACGTCTTCGATATGTCTCTGTAAAACCACATTTTGTTCACGCAATTTGTGGATGGCTTCATTAAGAATAAGATTGTGTCTTTGCGTAGTAAGCCTTTCTTCTTCAAGTTCCCGGTGTACTGCAGATAATTCCTGACGTAGTGCTTTGGGTTCGTCTTCATTGTGAGATACCTTCAAGACTTGTTCTCGTAGACTTTGGTTGATGTGTTTCTCGTCCCTGATTTTCTCCCTCAGATCTTGAAGTTCGATCAGTTTGAGCTCGCGTGAGCTTCGTTCTTCAATAATCTGAGCATTGAGTTCTTGTTTTGTTCCTTGTTCAGCTTCCAGGTCTTCCATGAGTTCTTCGATGCGATCTTTCAGAAGAGCTTCTTCTTCCTTAGAAGCAGTCATTTCTTTCCTTCTCATCTGTTCGATCTCTAGCTTGCGTTTCAAGTTGGTAATGTCACTGCTCAAAATACGTTTTGCTTCTTCTACTTCAGCCAACGTTTTTCGTAACTGGACATTTGCTCTCTTCTCTCCTCCTCCAAAAATATTTTCATTTCATCTAATTCGTAGTTCACAAGACGTTCTTCCTCGGCTTCTAGCTCGTTAGCTCTTTTCTTTGACCTCTTAACCTCGGCCAATTCCTCAAAACCTTCATCACTTGCTCCTTTTACCTCCCTCAAGAGCCTCTCCGTATGTCGACTGTAACTTCGTTCCACTTCTAATAATTTCTTCAGGGTTTGTATTTCCTCAGTTTGGACGTCAATTAGTTGTGTTCGTTCGTGGATCTGGTTCCTGTGGTCTTCCACTACATCGTTCCATGATAACATTTCTCTGGAAATGGAACGCCTATAGATCAAGTAAGTCACCAAACGAAACACCACGATGAATCCAAAAGCAATTCCAGCAATAGAAAAAGAAAGAGAAGTGAAGTTATATGACAATAGTGCCAAAGCTCCAACATATGCGACGTCGTATCCATACTGTTTGACACTAGAAAAAGAAAGCTGAAGACTTGGTCTGTTTGCCCTTTGTTGTACCAAACACAGACAATTTGGTTTCCTGGTTACGTTTTCTGGTTCTGCTTTGGATCAGTTTCAACGCTCCAAAGCCAAATCCAAATGCCAAAGGGAAGCAAGCAACAAACGCTTTATCACTTTGTAGGAATGCAGCTACAACAGCTACGACAACAGCCAACATAAACAATAGCGATTTCCAATTTAGAATGCTCTGGAACTTTGTATTTTCTTTCCCAATTCTTAATTCCTTCTGCGATTTTATATGTGACATTTGCTTCTCGGCTGCTTGTATTATTACCTCAGTTGAGTTCTTAAGATCATCAATGGCTTTGCGTTGTTCCTCAGTACGTGAGCTATGCTCTTCGAGTTGTTGCTGCATACTTCGGAAAACTGAAACCTTGTCTCGGGCATGATCTTCAGCCAGTTTTTGTAGTCTCGGGTTTAAATCTGTTGCATTTGGACATTCCTTCGCCCGTTGGGCAATATTTCGAACTTCTTCACTTTCTTGAAATACCCATGTTAGTCTTGCAATCGTTAGTTGGTGGTCTTTATTCTTTTTAAATTCATCATTTAATCTTCGCTCCAGTGCCTCAATGGCTTGTTTCTGTTTGCTTACTACGTCATGCTCTCTATCCATCAGCAAAGAAAGCTCTTGTATTTCTACATTTTGAGCCTCAACGACACCTTTTTCAGAATGCAGTTCATTTTTAACGTACTCGATTTCCTTCCATGAACGGACTCCATAAATAGCTGAGCAGCAGGCGATGATAATGGAAGAAGCGACAGTCAATAAAGAAGAGGAATTTACAGAAAAACACAGAATCAAAACAGCCGAGAGCATAAGAACTGCAATAGATATTCCAACCTTTTGTCTCTTTTCTTGGCTCACTGCCTCTTTAATCGCTTCAGCAACTCTTTTTTGGATACCAGCATCTTCAATTCTCTCACATCTATTTTTTTCCAGTTCACGTTCATGTTTCAGTCGATTAATGGCCATCTTCAGCTCCTCGTATCCCCAGAACTTTCCCAGACGTGATTTGATCTCTTTTTCTTGCAGAATTACTTCTAATTTGTCGATCAGAGCTTGTTGGCGCTGTAACAGTCGCCTGTCACCTTCCTGTTTTTGCTTTATTCTCAACAACTCTTCTTTCTGATTCTCGTGTTCTTCTCTCGATTGTCTTCCTAGTTCTTGAAATGGGACCGTTGAGCTCTTTTCATTTTCTTCCTTATTGCATTGCTTTTTCAAATTCTCTATTGTTTGATGAAGATTGTCATTGATCGCACACTCTGCCGCAAGGCGCATACTCAAACTATGTATTGCATCATTTGAAACCGTCTCTTGGTCTGTCTGATTTTTCCAAGGTTTTTGGTGAATGATGAAAGCCAATGGTATCAACACAGCAGCAAAGGTCAGGAAGAATTTACAGGAAAAGAAGTAAGCAAGAGGGGATAGAAGCAATACAATGGCTACCTTCTGAACTGCTGTTTTGATCTTCTCTATCTTTGTAGAGCTTATGTCAGGGCTCAACTTACTGGCTTCGTAAAGAAGGTCTAATGTCATTTCATCTGCATGTTCAGTTGGTGTTAATGGTTTGTCGAGGTTATAATCAGCTTGAATTTTCTGCTTAATCTTCAGAATAGCTATGTTTTGGGAGGCAAGAAGATTAGCTTCATCTTTCAAAACGTCGGATACCTCTTCGTTACGTTTATCAACAATTGATTGCGGACTTTCATCCATAGCATTTTCTTCCATCCATTGACTTTCTCTCTCCCATCCTTTTCTTATTTCAAGGTTTTCTCTTCTTAAACTTGAAATTAAACCGTCTTTTTCGTCAATTACAATTTGAACCTCGAACTGTTCTTTTTCACGAGTTTTGTTGATTTCAACAAGTCGTCCTTCAACTTCCTGCAAAAGTTCCTTTTTACTTTCCACTTCTTCTCTAAGCTCTTCAATCTTTTCTTGTCGATCAAGAATTAATTTGCTCTTCTTTTCCGATAGCATTTGAAGCTTGCTTTTATTTTCAAATTCTTCCATTTCACTGCACCGTTGTCGATCCTTTTCTGTTAGTTGTCTCTCAAGATCCTTAATCTTTTCTTGGTTCTGAAGCCTTTCTTTCTTTGAATCAGACAGGAGTTCTTGTAATTCTTCAATACGTTGCAAAAAGGTGTCCTGTTCATTCTTCATCTGCCTTTCCTTCAAATCAACTTCTCTGCTCAGTATTTTTGATCCCTCTTTCTGATTTTCCACATTCTGTTCTAACACTCGTAAATCCTCTTTGAGGTCTGTAATGATGGACTGACTCCTTTGTTTTTCACGTTTGAGTTCTTTAGTCATTTGAAGCATAACTTCTTTTTTTTCCTCTTCAATTCTCAATGCTTCCTCGCTTCCGCTGTAGTGAATTTTTTCAAGGTTTTGCTTGAGTTGTTCGTTCACAGATCTCTCTTCAGTGATTACCTTGTTCAGATCCTGTATTTCATTCAAGTAAACCTGAATGATTTCTGACTCTTCCAACTCCCTTTTAAGCTCCTCCAAAACTCTGTCCTTTTCAACGAGCGTTAGTCTCAGTTCATCAATCTCTTGTCCTTTTTTTGTTAACTTCTGTTCGTATTCAATTATCTGCAGATCTTCGTCTTCAAACTTTAGTTCAAGTTCTTTGAGGAGATTATTTTGAAGATGAACTCTTTTTTTTCTCTTCTTCTATCCCTTGCAATAATTGAAGAATTTCTTTTTCTTTTTCGTCTTTTGCAGCTACACATACTTCTATCCTTTGTTTTAAGTCGATGTTTTCTTGCATTTCCTTGTTGCTCTTTTGGTCGTAATCATCTCTCATGACTTTCATCTCTTCTGTCAGGTTGTCCATTTTGTTTTTCTCTTCTAATATTTCATGTTCTTTTTGTGTGAATTGTTGGACATAAGATTCGATGCTCTTTTCCTTCTCAGATGTTTCAGATTCTTTCTTTTTCAGTTCGGTTTTGGCCTCGTCCAGACAGTTTTCAAGTTCTTTCGTATTTCTTTCCAATTCGATAACTCTTTTTTCGTGTTCGTATTGTTCCTGTTCTTTTTCCTTGACCTCTTTCTTTTTATCCTCAATGACATTTTCTTTCTCCTTGATTACGACCTTCAGCTTCTCTTCGTTTTGTTTTTGTATTTTCACATCATCATCCAGCGCTTGAATCTTAGCCTGAAGACTCTGGATCAAGGTAATTCTGTCCATCAAGTCTTTTTCCTTAGTTGCCGCTTCTTGGCTGCGCCTTTCGGCCCTTTCATTAGCTTCTCTTTCTGTTCTCTTAGCTTCCTCAACTGCAATGTCTTTTTCTTCTAACACCCTCTCTAGATTATTAAGCTTTTCTTCGGTCTGCAATAGAAGCCTGTGCCTATCGAAAAGCTCCTTCTGCGAGAAGTCATTCCTCTTTTTTAGATCTTTGTTTGAGGCTGATAACTCCCCAGTGGCCTTTTTGGCGCTCTGGAGTTGGCTTAGTAGTGCTCGAGACTCAGTCTTTTTCTCCTGTAAAAGTCTAAAGTTTTCATCGTACTTCTCTTTGAGGTCATCGTACGTTTGCTTAAACGAGGTTATTCGCACTTTTTGCTTGTCAATCTCATCTCGTTGCCTAGCAATGGACCTCTTGTCTCTATCCATCAGAAGCTTCATCTCTAGCATCTCTCGTTTCTGGTCATCAGCGTGTTTACAGACACCATCGTACATTGATCTAAGCTCTTGATATTGTGATTTCATGTCAGACTGAATCTTTTTCCAGCTGTCGATGTCTCTTTTCAAACGCTGAATGTCTGATCTTAGCTTGTCGTTTTTGTGATATTCTCGTTCATTCTGGCTATTTAGTTCTTCTATTAGCTTTTGGTCTTTGTCTGATCTCTCCTGGAGCGACTTCATCAACTTGTCTGTTTCTACATAATCTTTCTTCAAGAGTTGCAGTTGCTGGTGAAGTTCGATATTCCTTTCACTTTGAACATCAATACTCGCCTTCAAACCAATAATAATCTTCTGATGATACTTCTCCGAATCTTCTTCATCAACGTCGTTATTATTGTCTCCGAACGTCTCCCCTCGGAAGCTCCTCAGCAATTCTTCACTTTGAGAGAGTTTAAACTTGACTTGCTCGTGCTGTATTCGTTCTTCATCTATTGCGTTTTGTTCTGTTGTTAATTGTGCTTCCATATCCTGACATCGATTCTTCCACAAGCTCATTTCTTTCTGGACGTCTTTAATGGCTTTTTCTCCAGCGAATATTCTGGCGCTCAAGTCATCGAACTTTAGAGTCGAATTTTCGTCCTCATATTTTTTCACAGTGCCAAGACGTTCTTTTAAATCACGCATCAACTCGTCGCTTTCTTGAAGCTTCTCTTTCAGGCTTTGAATCGTCTCATCACCTTCACTGTTTCTTTGCTCTTCCAGTTTAAGAAGCTGGGAAAGTTTTTCACTTCTTTCTTTCTCATCGTGAAATCTCCCTTGAAGGTCTTGGATTTGGACATCACGGTTATAGATTCCTTCTTTCTTCAACGCGTCTAACTCGAAAGCTATTTCTTGAAGGTTGGGCTTATTGTCTTCCTCTGTTATGGCCTCCAGTGATTCCATGTCGGTAAGCAAAAATGCTGCATAATAATCAAGTAAGTTAGTTACAAATTTTACCGAATAAATTATAAATAGAACAAGAAAATGCATATACCAAGCTAATTGACCAATATCCATAATTAATGCAGTAACTATGGGAACGACAAAGTCTATATAGCATCTTATGCTGGTGCATTAAGTGGAACCCAATATTAAAGAAACAAGTAAAGTAAAATATGTTAGGGTCGGCACACGTAAAGCTAGTTCGATGTATGAATCGGAACTAGGTGTAACTACAATCGTTTGCAAAATGTTTTGACACCCCCACTGACAAAATGGGACAATTGAAAGTGTCATAACTTTCATTTCTAAACCCCCCATTCCCCCTCTCAATGTTGACCAAAATGCCAACGCGATACATCATTTTCAAGAGCACATCAACATTGATTTGAGGGGGAGGGGAGAAGGATGATTGATACTTTTGAGTCACTAAAATAAACGTTGAAACATTTTCAGCACCATTTTTTGAGAGGGGTGTCAATAATTTTGCAAACGATTGTAGATAGAACACGATCAAGAATATATAACCTTGAAATAATGACAGTCTGAAAACAACCCTCTAAAATAAAGCTAATTATATAAGAACAACGCAAAAGAACGCAAAGTAGTTTTGCTGCTTTGCACGTCCATATTAGTCGTCAATCTTCTATCTTCTATTGTTATCCTCTATTTACCTTGTTATATTGATGTATATTCTATATTTATTGATGTCAGGGACACCTGGGAGAACAGCTTGCTGAAGGTGTTCCCTGCTTAAATAAAGCTTATTATTATTATTATTATTATTATTACTGTTTGTGTCTGTGTTGTATATGTACATTGTTGTTGTTGCATGTTGTTGTTGTGTTTCTTTAACTTATATGAACTTGCTATTTTTTGTCTGACCACACAATGCCTCAAACTTTCTGTTAGGTTATGTGACTTGCTTAATGAAAAGTTATTTCCGTACCATTTTCCAGACTAATTTACCCTTAGCAACCATTCACCACATATATATATATACATTTATACATTACTGAAAAATATCTATTCATGGTCATTTGTAACTAGTATTTATTTGCATTTGCTTCTATTATTTATTTTGTCTGTATATTTGTTTTATATCTATATTTGTAAAAATTCTGGTATAAATAAAGCTTATTGTATCTTGTATCTTGTATCGTCATTAGTTTTTTTAAATATAAACTATGTGTACCTCCCAAGAACGCGCGATTTGATTGGTTACAGAGCGTGCATTATTACGCTGTAGATGCACGGAGCCAGAGGAGCAAAAAACACCAACAGCTGCATTTAAAGTGGTTCAGAAGTGAATCATTATTATTACTCGGGCCCTTCCGAAGGAAGCCCGAGTTATAAAATGGGCTTTCTTGTTCGTAGTAGTAGTTTTGTTTGGTCAAAGAATGAAGAAAGTATGCGACGTATTTAATCGTATCGAGTTTCAAGATTACTCAGCAGATAAGGGAAAACAAACGACACACAGGACTCAAGTAGATTTGAATCTTAGTTTTGAAAGCAGCTGTAGATCTTCAAGCTATTAAAGGTCAGGATTCTAGTTGATCGTTCGACGATGAAGCTAAGGCGCGTTTGTTTTTGTTATAAATGAAACGACATCTTTCAGAGTGGGCCCACACGAATCGGCGTATGCTTTAGTCTGTGATATGAGCGTGTATAAAGCCCGTGTTTTATATATCGGCTGTTGTACGACGTCGTTCCACGAACTCGAACTCATCACAAAATGAATTGAAAAGCAAATGAAATGAACTCAAAAAGTATCATGACCTCGCTATGTTGTCATGTTTGTTGCTAATTGTAATAGTACGTGTACAGCTATGTCCTTGAGTATTTATAATTAAACTCACGACCAGCGATGTAACCGTACATCTATTGAACAAAAAGCTATATGTACAGAAGTCATGCAAACAGTCGAGCCAGTCGAGCTATTTTCAGTAACTCATGATGGATGTTTATTTCATTCCACGTTTGCAAAGTTTTTTTTATAGGCCATGCCGTTAAAAACCCGTTAGCAGCTTCGTCGAGCTTCGCCAGATCATAGTCTGAATCGTCTGGATGTTATATTATTATGTCTCTGAAGCTAGAGAGCAAGGGTTTGATTTTCCAGTAGATTTTGTTTTGATAGCTAATATCGCTTTGCTTGCTGCCTGACTGTCGTCACGCGCCGTGAAAAAAACGTTTAAAAATTATCCGACAGTAAAACGAAACACATTTCTCAAATATATAATGATGGATGTTTATTTGATTCGACGTTTGAAAAATTCAGAAGGAAAAGAAATCGTAGAAATCGTACTTCAAAACTTCATCAAAGCATGCAAAGGCGAGCAAGGTCAATGTACGAAATTTGGGATCATGCCAAAGTAGTTTTAATAGCCTATTTATATACTTCTTCTATGCTCAAACGGGTCAAATAGTTCGCTCTTGTTTTAGAACCGCCGCGTAGCGCTATTTAAAACATAATTTCCACGCTCAAAACAGGTCAGTGAACGGCAAAAATACAATCGAAATCAAAACGTCCTTAGATTTTAGGGATCTATTACAGAAGAAGACGCTCAATGAACGTATAGTCGGGCATTATGACAATGACAGTTGCGTGACGAGGGAGACTATTTGTGTCGGTGAGCATCGATAAAGATCTCCGACTCTTCGAGGTACGTATGTGGTACGTCTTTAAACGTACTTGAGGTCACTTGAGGTTGCATATTCATGTTCGCCACAAACGGGTCGAATAGTTTCCGAACGCTTATCGAACTAAATCCGAAAGTATGATTCGCTCAAACGTGTCAAATAGTTTCCGAGCGTATATCGAACTCAATTGGACGTTCCAAGTACGTGCTAGGAACGTACGAATCGGATATCTTTATCTATGAGTCTCCATCGTCACGCAACTGTCAGTCATTGTCAGGTCCCTCGTCACGCAACTGACATTGTCCTTGTCATAATGCCCGAGTGTACGCTCATTGAGCGTCTTGTTATTATTATTTTTTAAATAGAACATAGAAAGCCATCTTCTATTGAATTTATATTAAATGATAAAAAGTGGAAATCCGTGGAAAAGTGGAGTATTTCACTGAATGAAAAAGACCAAAAAGACCAAGCTCTCTGTTGCTACAATTTTGAAAATATGTTCCATGTATTTCGGTTAGGGAACCAAGCGAATAAAAATTACAAGGTTTATTGGTTCCGATCTATGATTAACAGAATTTGTTAATTTATATAGTTTAATTATCCATATATTTTGACCACGATAATACTATCGCCTGTTGCACATATCAACAAAACAGTATTAAAAATACTGGTAAATTAATCATGAGCAACAAACCTGTGTAAAATATATAGTAAGAACAAAACAATCCCCTGAAAACAATTATAATTTAATTGCATTTGAATAAAACTGACAATAAAAAAAACAAATGCAAACAAAAATAACTCTTCAAAAATCGTTAAATTATTAACGTATGCGACTCTTGGCACTTAACTCAAAATTCGGTATTAATTTTCCCTCCAATATGAGTGTATCTGCGTGACATAGGAGATTTTAATTAAGGTCCTTAAGACCATTAAATGATAAGAAATTCAAACGTTGATAAAGTAACTGAACTATCTATATAAATATAACATAATTATTCACAACATTGTATACTTATATTCAACCGAAGTTGCACCAATAGCCTAAGACCGTCATATAACCTTATCTTCGCGTCTCAATTTAAAATGAAAATTTGCAAGAAAGAGAGCGCGAGTGAATAACTTGAAGACAGGCGAATTTGCAGAGTGACGCGATTAGTTGCAAGTCACAGCGTTCATCCTGCAAGTGAGAGTTCACAGGTCGAGTTGATTAGAGAACAAAATCAACTTCTACAAACAGGTTGAAGCACCTGGAAAGGAACGACATGACATGATCGTTTTCCCTTAAAAAGTCTTGTAATGGCATTATAAAGGCAGCCTTGATACCTATCCTACTAAAAGTACCATCAATTTAAGTAAAAAAGAAACAAGTTGGTCATTGAATTTGCCTGCAGCAGCTGATTTAAAGCGACTTTCTTTTACGAGGCTAAAACGCATGCCAGTCCAAGCCGTAAAACCTGTGGCGCTCCTACTTTGTATTTCACAGATATATTTGTTGCATTACGTACCTTAGCAGATGCAATTTGGCGAAGCTGATTCCATTGAGATGGGCAAGGAGATGTGGTACATCGACATGGCAAGACTACGACTTCCTCTCTTCTCTACTGGTGGTTTGTTTCAGATTGAGCGTCGGTCACGTGACGTGCTACATGTTTAATTCAGGGTACCTGTTCTGTGGGATAAACACTGAATAGAATCTCGTCAATGATATGAAATAATCAACGGCGAATGGAGTATCATTACACCGTTAATTAGAGTATTTAATACTAAGTTACGTTTTGGGGCATTGGACTTTATGCACCAAAGCAATAAATATGAAGGTTAAGACGAAAGCCTCATTCGAAGTCATCTAATTCAATGACAAAAATAAATAGTGTTCAAAATACATGTAAACACTAAAAAACTGTTTACCAAGTACATCTCAAAACCTTAGTCGCGACGATTCTAAGTTCATTGAGACAGATACTCAATTTAGCGACTGTTGCTTGATCACTGCCAGGTTGAAAATCATGAATCATTGAAGCCATGACTGCAAGGATCGGTCTGTGGAAGTCGTAATTATAATAATAACAATGATGTTGATGAAGAATACTCGGAGAAATATATATACCTTATTTTACATTTTATTACGTGTGTACTACGGCTGGATATTTTTACGAGTCTACAAAATACAAAGACGAGTAAAAATTTCCAGCCCTACTACACACTAAAATGACAAATAAGTTATTTATTATCCAACCCCCTTTTGTGATGCGAAAAATACACTCCTCCCGTGAAGGATATTTATATAAAAGCGCGCGGGAAATAGACGAGTAAAAATATCGCTGGATATTTTTACTCGCTCCAGTCCTACTCACGCGATATTTTTACTCGTATATGTATAGTTGGATAATAACAGAAGATTATTACTGGTTTAAAGGCCAGTATTGATGTTCAGAGTGAAAGAAATATCGAGCTTCACCAGCAAATTATTTGTGTTTGTTGTTAGTAGTTGTATGAAGGGAATTATAGCATTTCGTGAGTAATAGTTCTAAGACTAATTTCCGTGGTTTACTGGAGAAACGCGGAATGTTGGGAGAACAGGAGAAAAGTTTAAAAGTTTGAAAAGCTATCAATGCAAATGAAAAGGTTTTTTTTACAGCAATTTTTTATACACCTGAGCGGAAAGTAAATGTGTTCGTTCATTGAGTGTTAGTAAGGACCTTTTAAGCACCAGGGCGACGACGTCGAGGACGACGAAGCTCGAACAAAGTCTTTTGTTGTCTATTGTTTTCATAATCGTTTCTTTTTCCGTGTTTTCACTAAATTTGCGCCCACTTTCGATTCATGAATGACATCGTCTTTTTGTGGTCCGGACTGGAAACAACTATCTGCACAAATAACGAACCGGCGTTCTCATTCTCTTTGCAACGTCAAACATAGGCATTTCACGTTGTAGCTTTGAACAGAACGCCTGAGTTAATGTAAGACCAAATCGAGCTTATTTCCTACATTCCAACAAGAAGTTATTGAATGTTGGAATCAGCGCTATTGTTTCTCTGACGTCGTCGTACGTCGTCGTCGTCCATTCCGTGGTCGATCACGATACTTAAGGTACCCGGCTAGTCTCGCATTGAGTGCCACGCTTCCAAAAATAGCCTTTTAATTTGTCCACAGAGGTTCACACATTATTATTCTGCGTTTTTTGAAATCTGCGGGGTGGTTTGTTTTTATACAATGTTCAGCTAGAATGGAGTTCCGGTCCAAGGTAAACATGGCTTTCTCTCTGCATGGTCTTGATGGCACGTGAATTTTGTCCAACATAGGATTTTTCACAGTCTTTACGCTTGATTTTGTAAACAATATAATTTATATAGTCACAATAATAAACAATATATTTTCTTGTGATCCTTACTGTCATTTAAACAATTTCCCAACAACTATTTAGTAAGTAAGTAAGTAAGTAATTAAAAAATATGTAAGTAATTATGTTTAAATATATATTTAAACATAATTATTATTATTAACCAAATTATTCTACAATCCTTTCTACAAGTCTACAAAAACTAGTTGTTTTGTTGTGAGATCATGTAGTTATGGACGCTAGAATTTGAGTCCGATATTTTAACGAGTGCTAGATATAAAAATGTATAGGATGGTTTTTAAGTAGTTCTACACACTTTATCTTGCAGTTATGGCTTATCATCTCATTAGAATGCATAGATAGCCAGTTTATGCCACTGTCATGTTCGACAAGTATTTGACAGAGAAGCTGAGCTCCTTCATCGTTGATGTCATTACCCCACAAAGTTAGCGTAGATAAATTACTCATTGGTAGTATGTTACAAATGCATTGTATGCATACACAGTCCACCGATTCACAGTAAGTCACTTTAAGTTCTCTTACAGTAGAAGACTTACTACATAGCGCTTTGCAAATTCGCTTCACTCCCGATGATGACAAAGTAGAACGAGTAATAGCCAATGTTTTCACAATGAAATCTCTACGATACTCTCTCCCCTTTCGGTCTGTTTTTGCTTGCTTTGAAAACTTCTTTGAGTCAATCAATAATTCTCTGCTTAGGTGCAATAGATATACCACAGAAATATAGTCATCTTCAGTTAAACGACTGAGACAATCCATAAAGCTTTTGTTCTTGTCAGGAAAGCTGATTAACCTGATAGCATCTTTAGCGTATTCCATGTCGTTATACTCGTGAAGACATCGGCCAACATGGAGAATTCCAGTGCGCTCTAACCCTGTGGAATGTATGACGTTTTCAATAAAGGCCTCGCCATTTTCTTGGTATTTTGACAAACCAGCCATGAAAAGAATCAACATATCACTAATCGGTGTCGCCTCACTTCTAAATGTGTCATCTGCATCTCTTTCTTGCCGAAATATAACCGTGCATTCTGCGCTTGAAGGTATTATCTTTCTTATATTTACAAAGTAATATGCAGCTAAATACTCTTGCAACGTTAAGTGAGTGAAGCTCATTTCTTGTGTGGCGCGAGCTGCTTCCTTCCTGATAGGAAAACAGCATAGCAAGCCGCTCACTTTCAGATTTTCAATTTCCTGAATGGAAAGCCCAACATCAATTAGGTCTTCATCATCGAACAAATATTTTTTCTTGAAAAGAAATTTAGCAGCCAACTTGGAAAGATTTCCTAGCGTAACTTGAATAATTTCCTGAGTTTGATCTCCCTCGGGAATAGTTTGATCTCTGAGACTTGAGTGCCTGTGATGTTTATCCATGAACATCTGAACGACTTCTTTGTAGAGATCAGTTGTCGATGCTACTGCCAAATCTATGTTGTTTTCAGATCCAGAATTATCAAAGTGAAAATCCAAGTAGTAACACATAAAAAAGCACATAACTGGAATGTGTCCAAAGCTGGCCAAGATGTCATTTTCTTCGAGAAACGCGTTCACTTTATTTCTGATAGATTCTTTTTCATGAAAATATTTATTGACGTATTCATTCACTTGTTTAAAAGAAAACCCACTTATTTGTAAAGTTTCATCAAAAATCAATTCTCCAACACCACTGTTTCGTGAAATTAGCAAGACAACAGAATCTCTCAACAGTTTTCCTCTTATCAACTTCCCTAACAGTGCAGGGACGGGCATTTCATTCCCTGTGCTAAAGCCTGACTCGTATTCTCCAACAACCTCTCTGCAATATTTGTATTCGTCCAGGCCGTCAAGGATTATTAAAACTTGTTCAGAATGAGCAGCAATGCAGTTTTCATATAAGGATTCATCGATTGAAGACTCTTCATCCAACAATGGACACATATTTAAGAGGTCGCGTAAATTAAATCGTTTGTCTATCTCGTATTCGGAGGAATTCAGATGGCGAAATGTTAACAAGTAAGCAAACTTAAAGTTGGGAATCTCATACTCTTCATTTGTTTGACCAAATTTGTCCTCGCTCCAATCTCGTATCAATTTTTGACAAAAAATAGATTTTCCAATTCCAGCTTTTCCATAAAGAAATATTCTTGGGGGTGTCTTTAAATGGCCTTCGACATTTGTACTCAGGGGCTTGAAGATGTCGGTGCAGAATCTGATTGGGTCTCCAGAAGGTTGATAGTACCTATCATCTTGTAAGTCTAACTCGGTGTTTTCTCGGCGTATCATGACACTGGTAAATATTTCATCAATTTTGACTCCATGGCTGTCTATTTCCAACATCTTTTTCAGGTATTCCGTCTGTTTCTTTATGGATGATTTTAATGTTCTTGTATACTCTGCACAAGTTATTTAAAAAGTAATAAGAAACCTTGTTACAAAGCAACTAGAATGATGAAATATTTGCATTAAGGTAATGTTTGAACTGGATGGTTAGATTTACAAGAAAATTGCCGATCGAGTCGACACGAGGCATACACACAATAAAACCTATTTACATTGGCCACTTTAGGATATGATGTATGGGCTTCCTGGTGGCTAGGCCCAACAACAATGGCTGCATGTTGTGGGGAGTAGAGGTTCGTTACAGAAGAGGCGAACCTCTACTAACGGCCATCTTTCTGTAATGGCAAGTTGGTAGCCCAACATTGTTGAATGTTGTTGGGAGCGTTGGCTAGCAACTTTACTGTCTTGTAAGAATTTACCTTCTTGGGTTAAATCTGGACTAATTTCATCGGTACTTCCTCCTGTTTCAAAACAAACAAACACTGAAATCACCAAAACATATCAATTGATATTTAACAAATATTGTACTGCATTGTATATTCATTTATATCATCAGTTCCCCACATTCAATGGATCAATCCGGCAGTGCATTGTGAAGACTAAATGAAGCATGTGACTTGATTGTTTTAGACCTGATTATATAATCAATTTAGCAGTACAGACAAAAAAAAGCATCTGCAATTTTTTAAATCGATTAAATATATTTAATGAAGTGCACAATTGACAGTACAGCCTGATTCGAATCAAGCTCCTTTCGTTCTTAAAAATTAATATAAGTAGTATATTAGGTAGTATATTACCTCGTTTGGTAGGTGGATTTCATTAATTTAGAACGTGGAAGTAGGTGGTTTTACTAATTAGTAGGTGGAAGTAGGTGGTTTTACTAATTAGTAGGTGGAAGTAGGTGGACGTGAAAGTGAGGCCTAGAAAGGGGAGGTTATAATATATATACTATTAGGGCTAAATATAAATAATGAATGAGTAGATAATATATGTGTTCTAAATATAAATATTTAATAACTACTGATAATATGTTCGTGCTACTGTAGCTGTATTAATGAATTTACTGTGAAGTGAATGGTACATTTGACTTCTTATAACTGTAATCACATTTTAAGTTGTAATTAAATTGTTCGAGAACGAAATGCGTGGTTTGAATACTTCACTGATTGGTGATTGCGTTGAAAAGTGCTGCTGTTTTAGGCTGCTGGTAACTGCTAGCTCATTAGGCACGCATAATGGTGAGCTATCTGGTCATGCCTAAAGCAAAACAATAGTTCCTTTTGTTGTCCAAAACAATGAAGTACTTAAGAAGCTTTAAGGTGACTCGATTGGGTTTTTCCGTAGTGATACCTCTTGCGTTTGAAACATAATTGTGTGTTTGTGAACGATCTAATGGTAAATTGAGCCTGATTACAACCTTGCTGTTATAGAAATATCAAAGTTTCTGATGAAGTATGTTTTATGGAGATCTGCGTTACTATGGCAACGCTGAGAGAGAATTCCTCTTTTTACATATTCTCGATTTCAATAGATTCTAGGATTGTTTTGGGAAAATGCTCTTGCAATCTTATAGTGGGCATAATTGTCTCTAGTTCTAGTGAATACAAGCAAATTCTGTGAGAGCGTTTTTGAGATATCTTCGATTAAAATTTTTGAGCAAATAATTCAAGCGTAAATAAAGCAATTAAATCAATCACCTGAAATCCAAGTAAATTTGGCGTATTAACACTCAATTTTACACTTGAATTGTTGTAATGATATTGAACTACTTTTCTGGAAAAGTTGAGAGAAATCGCTTGCAATGATATCGGAAAATGTGAGCTCAAGTCATACACGATGAGGTGTTTACTTTGCTCTTGTTGTCCACCATTCGTTCTATTTTTACTAAAAAAGTCATAATTAAAAATGCCGTCGATAAATTTTGTTTAAAATTGATTATGCTCAAATTTAGGTTGAGCTGTTTGAACTCTAGTCTTTATGATTAGTTTGTGTTACATTTAAAAATGTTAGTGATATTTGTGAAACTTCAAATTAAATGTAACTGATTCAGTACTTTTGAAAATAAAATTCGTTATATACCTAAACGACTTCAGCTTGTTGTGAATGTTGTGTTTTACTGACATAACATTTAAATTCGTTTGTTTCATAACAAGCTATTTCTTCCACATACTTAATTAGTACTGAATTGCTTTGAACTCTTTTCACTTGATCCTTAGCGAACAAGGGATATTCTTAAATTATAAAAAGGCATAAAAATATATTTGTCATTTCCTTTTCTAATTAAGATTTATAAAATGGTTTTCCATGTTTTGTGCTCTTATATCAACACGCGGGATGTTGGGAGAACACGAGAAAAGCTTTAAAATCACGAGCCAAGCTTTTCAAGTGTTCTCTCAACATCCCGCGTGTTGATATAAGAGCACAAAACATGGAAAACCATTTTATAAAGCTTTTATAAAATAACTGCAAGGATTTCTTTCGTAAAAATCCTTTATTTACGCGAGGTTTTACTGATCAAATTTTCAATTCTCCTGAAAAGCGTCAGAAATCGCCCATCATCCAATCAAATCTCACGAAAGAAATCAAAATGGCAAAGCGACTCGACAACTTTCATCAGTGTGCCGTTTCCCCGTTTGGTGTTTTGACACGAAAAACGTTTTGAAGAATGCTATTTTCTGTCAGAAAATTACAGAAGAATGCTTGTTACACTTTGTTTTTGTATTCTGTGAACACGAAACACGAAGAAAAGTGAGAAAAGCTGGGCCGATTCATGATCAATGACGAAGAGTCGTCAAACTTTCTGAAATATTTGACAACTTGATGAATGGAGCACGAAGTCAGGTAGCCAATATCCACAGTTTTAGTCGTATTTTTTAATCTTTTCATCGCTTTTCTCGACAAGAATGTATAAACGATGGACGTTTCTGAGACATTTGAAGATATTTTTTCTCTTTGACATATTTTACTAGAGATATGAATGTTCTGGCGAACCCGCCGTGTAGCTACAAGAATCGCTCTGTTTTTACTCTTTTGTCAGTATAAATACGGCTATCCCTTTTCTTGATATTTTCAGTCGTACACTTGAGAAAATATATGTAGCTATATAACTTACAAAATGGTTAGTATGTGATTGAGAAAACTGAGCCGTTATATTTAGTTTTCTTCGTTATTGTGGACAACAATAATTGGACGATTCGTCGAGTTTGTTTCTTGCCGTGTTTGAATTCTTGCAAAATTAATTTTCGGTTTGAAATCATCAAAACTCACATCTACATAGAACTTGAACTTAACTAAACAAGAAAAACTGTAATTCTATGGCTTTTGTTTAGTAAATAAAATATGTTTGACAACAGAAAAAAATACTTTTGTGGTCGATCAAATCCACTGCATCGCTTCAAGGTTGTTCAAGGTCATGAACCATGTTTATGTGCTCTTATATCACATAGCTTTTTAGCCAATCAGAGCGCGCGTTATATATATGTTATTTTCTAATCAAATTTATAAAATAATTTAGATATAACGCGCGCTCTGATTGGTTAATTACTATGTTGATATGAGGCTATGTAAACATGGTTCATGACCTTGAACAACCTTGAAGCGATGCAGTAGATTTGATTGTAAAAATAACTGACCACAAATGTATTTTTTTCTGTTGTCAAACATGTTTTATTTACTAAATAAAAGCCATAGAATTACAGTTTTTCTTGTTTAGTTAAGTTCAAGTTCTATCTACATTTTGTAGATGTGATTTTGATGATTTTAAGGTGACTCCGTTATCATTCTCGGCGCACTCGTCTATGACAAACTTTGGGTCATAACTTCCTCTGCTTTTATGCAATTGCCATAAAACATTGGCAACTATTAGAGCTTTCATTCACCTATAATACAATATAATTCGATTGCACTGCAGAACATTTTTTTAAATAATATTAGAACTTGAGTAAAGTCAATATTTTGGATAAAATTGGATATTGCGAAAAATCTGTCCGTTTTTTTTGGATGAAAGTTTTGGAATCACTTTAAATTGACATAATTCATAACCTGACCAAGTTTTAGCAAAATCGTTGGAGCGAAAGCAATCGTTGGAGCTAATTTCCGTGCTTAAGTATGGTTGTTTTCATGCGGCCGTGCTTTAGCTCCAACGATTTTGCTAAAACTTGCTTAGGTTATGAATTATATCAATCTAAAGTGATTACAAAACTTTCATCCAAAAAAAACGGACAGATTTTTCGCAATATCCAATTTTATCCAAAATATTGACTTTACTCAAGTTCTAATATTATTTGTTTTAATGTTCTGCAGTGCAATCGAATTATATTGTATAATAGGTGAATGAAAGCTCTAATAGTTGCCAATGTTTTATGGCAATTGCATAAAAGCAGAGGAAGTTATGACCCAAAGTTTGTTATAGACGAGTGCGCCGAGAATGATAACGGAGTCACCTTAAACCGAAAATTAAGTAATTTTGCAAGAATTGAGCTTCAAGTTCAAACACGGCAAGAAACTCGATGAATCGTCCAATTATTTTTGTCCACAATAACGAAGAAAACTAAATATAACGGCTCAGTTTTCTCAATCACATACTAACCATTTTGTATAAGTTATACTTAGCTACACATGCATAAGTCTTATATTTTCTCAAATGTACGCCTGAAAATATCAAGAAAAGATAGCCGTATTTATACTCACAAAAGAGTAAAAACAAAGCGATTCTTGTAGCTACACGGCGGGTTCGCCAGAACATTCATATCTCTAGTAAAATATGTCAAAGAGAAAAAATATCTTGAAATGTCTCAGAAACGTCCATCGTTTATACATTCTTGTCGAGAAAAGCGACGAAAAGATTCAAAAATACGACAAAAACTGTAGATATTTGGTTACCTGACTTCGTGCTCCATTCATCAAGATGTCAAATATTTCAGAAAGTTTGACGACTCTTCGTCATTGATCGTGATTCGGCTCAGCTTTTCTCACTTTTCTTCGTGTTTAGTGTTCATAGGATACAAAAACAAAGTGTAACAAGCATTCTTCTGTAATTTTCTGACAGAAAATAGCATTCTTCAAATCGTTTTTCGAGTCAAAACAGTAAACTGCACAGATAAAAGTTGTAGTCGCTTTGCCATTTTGATTTCTTTCGTGAGATTTGATTGGATGATGGGCGATTTCTGACGCTTTTCAGGAGAATTGAAATTTTGATCACTAAAATCTCGCGTAAATAAAGGAGTTTTACGAAAGAAATCCTTGCAGTTTATAAAACAAATAGAAAACGTTTTCCCGTGTTTACATAGCCTGATATAAACACTCGGGAAAGTTTGGGAGAAGTCTCGAGCTCTGTGTAAAACCTCGCCTACGGCTATAGCTCTCGACTTCTCCCAAACTTCCCTCGTCTTTATATCAGGCTATGTAAACACGGGAAATGTTTTCTATTTGTTAACTGACATTGAGAAGCAAATCTTAGCGGTAATCCTTCCTTCGAAACCGCGTTTCTGTCAGTTTTAACTTAAAAGTTCTTTGGCAGAGACAATACCGTTATTGTTTAAAAGATGCGTGCAATTTAAATAATTAGTCACAGTTCTCCTGGATGTGTACAGTTTGGGATCATATATATTTATTTGAATATATCTCATGCTATGAGGTCGGATTTGACAATAAAAACATTGACGAAAGGTTGGCTTTCTACAAAAAGTTTATTTAACTATTGCAAAGTAAGAATTAAATGAGTTGATCAAATTACATTTCAATCTATTAACAGTTATGTTATAACTTGTACACAGGAATATGGTTCGCATTCTGTTCTGGAATAGGTTGTTTATGAAAGAGTTTATTCAGCAAAGATCGTTAGTTGATTTATAGCTGTCTCAGTTGCTTCTTCCCATCCAAAGCCTTCTGTGTCCATAAGACTTTGTTTGGTTTCCATTACTTTTCGATATTCAGCATTTTTCTTTAATCCATGCATCCATATTGGAGATACTCAAATAAAACCGCTCGTAGCTCTTTTCTGTATGTCGGTACCAAGTCGTTACTGGCTTTGATTTTAGCATTCTCTGCATTTTCACCAGCTTGTTCATAATTATCAACTAAATGTTGCCATTTGTTGTCATGACGTTCTATTGCTTCTATCTGAATCCGTTGCCACACAATTTCTTCAACTCCATCATGACTGTCGTTTGAAGACTCAGATGTTGTTGTTTCCTGGGACTGACTTCCAACTGAACCTTCACTTTCCTGAGTACTATCTAAACTGGATTCTTCATCCTGGTAATGAGCGGACATGGTGGCCTTGTCAGTTCTATCCCTCTCTCCTCCGACTGTCAAATCAATTGATCTAGTTTGATTGTGGCCCCTTATATATATGCTTAACGGCACAGGCGTAGTCACCAAACAATGGAACATCAATCACCATGATAATTAAGCCTCTACTCTCAACTACCCATGATTGCATGTTTGCTTGGTTTTATGGGATGCAAGTATTCTTAAATGTAAGTTGCCTTGACAATGCGCACGCATTCTTTCATCGTTTTTGGTCTACTACATAGGTTAGCCATTGAGTTGCACCAACTTTATATCCTTCTTTGCAGTGGGATGATTTCCCTCTCTTTTTAAAACTATTTTGGGATTGTATTTTTTTATCCAAATCACGATCTCTCAAGTAAGTATAAAACTTGCATTCTATTTCGTTTTGCCTATGTAACACATCGTGATCAAAGCTCTTCTGTACACATGTTTATTGTTCTTTTCCTATGTATTCTCTTATCTCTTGACCTCGAAGTGTATTGCATAATCCCATTTTACTCCTATTCAACCATTTCTTTAACCTAACAAGATTGGTGCTGGTGCAACCAAATACTGGACAATTTCTATGGGTGCGACCCATTTCACACTCACCCTACGGTGACTTGAAACAAATGATCTTCAAGCGGATTATGGTGACAAATATAAGGCCCGAAGTGGCCCTTGGATGTGGCCCGATATGGCCCGATAAGGCCCGATAAGGCCCGATGTGGCCCGATGTGGCCCTATATGGCCCGATGTGGCCCTATATGGCCCGATGGCAGTACACCCTTCTTTACGCATGTGTTTATTTTTTCTTGGGGTGAAATTTTAACTTCCTAGCCCTCACAAATTAAAAAAATAACTTTTAATTCCCTTCACATATCTTTGTGAGGGCTAGGCAAAGCCAGGAGCCCATAAGTAGGAGCCTCCATCTACCGTACTGGGTTTGTTAGACGACCTGTGACCGGCGGATCAGGCTATTTTTAGAACACCTTTTCCCGCGAACTAATCATCAATCAATAGGAATCCCCTATGGGAATTACACAGAGCCAATCAGCATCAATGAGGTAGATGATTTGTGTTTATTTGTGATATATGAACAAAGTGGCGGACGAAGAAATTGGTGAAATTGAAGAAACTGAAAGTGAAGAGAGCGAAAATGACAGCGATAGTTACAGTGACTCTTTTGCAGAGTTTATAGTACTTCGTTGGAAAGTGACCAAGAGTCTTCAAGTTCGTGTTCTGTTTCTCAAGGAACTAAAAAAACATCAAATAGTAAACCTACCAAGCCAAAAGCTAGAAACTCCGTAACAAAGCCGAAATCAAAAATCCCTGGTGTTAAAATTTCGCGGCAAAACTGGTGTTCTAAAAATAGCCTGATCCGGTCACAGGTCGTTTCACGAATACATCCCAGATGGAGGCTCCTACTTATGGGCTCCTGGCAAAGCAAAACGTCATCCCAGAAAAAAAAACATGAGGGTGTACTGCCATCGGGCCATATAGGGCCACATCGGGCCATATCGGGCCTTTTCGGGCCTTATCGAGCCTTATCGGGCCTTATCGGGCCTTATCGTGCTTTAATCGGGCCTTATCGGGCCATTTCGGGCCACATCCAAGGGCCACTTCGGGCCTTATATTTGACGCCACAATCCGCTAGAAGGTCATTTGGTTCAAGTCACCGTAGGGTGAGTGTGAATTGGGTCGCACCCATAGAAATTGTCCAGTGTTTGGTTGCACCAGCACCAATCTTGTTGGGTTGGCAAATCATTTAGACCAAGTGCATCATATGGAACAAGAGGAAAGAAAGAAATGGTTGAATAGGAGTAAGGGAAAGGATAAGAAACATGTGTACAGAAGAGCTTTGACGATGTGTTACAAAGGCAAAACGAAATAGAACGCAAGTTTTATACTTACTTGAGAGATCGTGATTTGGATAAAAAAATACAATCCCAAAATAGTTTTATAAAGAGAGGGAAATCACCCCACTCAGGAGCCCATAAGTAGGAGCCTCCATCTGGGATGTATTCGTGAGACGACCTGTGACCGGATCAGGCTATTTTTAGAACACCAGTTTTGCCGCGAAATTTTAACACCAGGGATTTTTGATTTCGGCTTTGTTACGGAGTTTCTAGCTTTTGGCTTGGTAGGTTTACTATTTGATGTTTTTTTAGTTCCTTGAGAAACAGAACACGAACTTGAAGACTCTTGGTCACTTTCCAACGAAGTACTATAAACTCTGCAAAAGAGTCACTGTAACTATCGCTGTCATTTTCGCTCTCTTCACTTTCAGTTTCTTCAATTTCACCAATTTCTTCGTCCGCCACTTTGTTCATATATCACAAATAAACACAAATCATCTACCTCATTGATGCTGATTGGCTCTGTGTAATTCCCATAGGGGATTCCTATTGATTGATGATTAGTTCGCGGGAAAAGGTGTTCTAAAAATAGCCTGATCCGCCGGTCACAGGTCGTCTAACAAACCCAGTACGGTAGATGGAGGCTCCTACTTATGGGCTCCTGCCCCACTGCATGGAAGGATATAAAGTTGGTGCAACTCAATAGCTAACCTATGAAGTAGACCAAAAACGATGAAAGAATGCGTGCGCATTGTCAAGGCAACTTTCATTTGAGAATAATTGCATCCCATTAAACCAAGTAAACATGCAATCATGGGTAGTTGAGAGTAGAGGCTTAATTATCATGGTGAATGATGTTCCATTGTTTGGTGACCACGCCTGTGCCGTTAAACATATATATAAGGGGCCACAATCAAACTAGATCATTTGATTTGACAGTCGGAGGAGAGAGGGAGAGAACTGACAAGACCACCATGTCCGTTCATTACCAGGATGAAGAATCCAGTTTAGATAGTACTCAGGAAAGTGAAGGTTCAGTTGGAAGTCAGTCTCAGGAAACAACAACATCGGAGTCCCTTTCTAGGACTCACTTTCATGTCCACCTACTTCCACCTACTAATTAGTAAAACCACCTACTTCCACCTACTAATTAGTAAAACCACCTACTTCCACCTACTAAATTAATGAAATCCACCTACCAAACGAGAGCAGGAGGGAATTCTGTTGCGCGCATGCGCGACCAGTTGTGAGTTCAAGCGAAGCTAGCGAAGTTTCGACTTCAGGCCATCGAATGCGAGTTAACTTAGGATTTTAAAACGGTTTTATTGCTACTTCCAAGGCTGACATTGGACTTAACTGCCACCAGAGGCTATACGAAGACTTAGATATTTCAATTTATCATGGAAGAACGCAATTGGACTTTAATAGATTGTTCTAAAGCACTTTATTATCACTGCAAGCGAACATCCCTGTGTTGACAAAATGGCGTCTTGGTATTTACCAGCGATGGTTTCGCGTTTAATTATTGCAAGCACTGAAGAAAATCTTCTACTGAAGTAGGGACGATGATAAGTACACATGTGATAGTGACTTGAATATACAACTTTGATGAAGATCGAAGGCGAAACGTTCATAGAATACAGTCTTAAACCTAGTATATTTTCATAAACCTTCTTGTATTAGCAAGTTTGATGCTTCATTAACTCGAAATCTACTATAGATCTCCCAAGTTTTGTGAGCAGAAATATTAAAAGCTATGCTGTCTAAAAATCTATCTAAAATATTTTTGAGTGGCAAAAATGGGGAAGATTGTGTTTTTGACCGATTTCTTCGGCATGTTGAGCCCAAATGCATATTTAACATAACTTTGCTCCCCCAAAAAACCAGTTTGGAATTGCATTTCTCACAATGTCTTCGTATCTTTTATAACTCCACAGTTACTAGTTGCAGAACATAATATATCACTGAGATCGGCTGAGGTTTATGAAGTGAACTATGTGTATGGAATATGACATATTTTTACTCGATTTTTGAACATGTTTTGCTTTACTGTTTGAAATCTATCTACGAACTCCCAAGAAATTACTATAAATATTGCAAGTTTATCAGACATATTTTAAATGTGTGCACTTGCTTTTCATCTAAAAAATGGGGAAATGTTCAAAAATCACAATTTTAGTGTTGTATCAACGGTCCTTGGCCTTTATTTACCTTTTGGGGTGCCTATGTAATTTATCGCTTCGCTTCAAAATAAATTATAGGAGAGTTTGGAAACCTAAAACCTTAAAAATAAATGCTTAGAAATAAAGTTGGATAGTTTATGAAGCTTTTTGAGTAATTTTGGGGCAATTTGTGGTCTTGAAACGGACTTTCCTGTTATTGATTACCGCGATCAAGCCATTACGATTCAGCGGCCGAACGCATGCTCGTGCAAATTTCCCTCCTGTTCCAAACGAGGGTCGAGTCATACCTAATATACTACTCAATATACTTCAACTTTATTTTATAATTATAATAGATTTACAAATTAATTCACACTATCCTGCAAGTATACCCTCGTTGATTGAATATGTGTCGTCTGGTACAATCCGAACTGGTTCTTTTTCAAATAATTAAAAAACAATTATGCAAGTCCATAACAATTATACTTATTATGAACGAACAATAAAATAGTCAAATGAATTAAGTACAAAATACCAAAGGACATTGTGTTAAAATATTTTTATGTGATCTCCTTAATAAACATTTACCTCCCTGTCTTGAACTTTGCCTGGTTTCATCCGTTTCTGCTGAAAGAACGAGATGGAAAGAACATAACTTTAGCTATACCATTGACACACAGTGATAGATCGATGTAGGAATGGATGGATTAGTTGTTGGATTAAGGGATGGCGAGATATGGATCGAGATAGGGAAATAGTGATGGAGAGGGAGTCAGAGTGTCCACTTCTTTTTATTCAACTTACGGAACACTGTGTTTCTTACCCGGGGGAGGGGGAGGGGGACTCCCATACTGAAAGGGACGGGGATGTAAATTACGGTTTTTGGTATCCCCTAGGGAGTTCATGATGGAACGCCAATATGTTTAGTCATCAAGGAATCATTTAGGATTGCTCACGAAGATATAAAACTCGACTGACCTATATTGGTGGTGGTGTAGACCGATCAGCTAGGCAAGAAATCTGTAATATTTCTGGTTTACAATGGTATCTTTTAGGGGTCAAATAAAGCCACGGTCGCCCACATTGGTCTCCTTTAGGGGTCTAATTTCAACTTTCCCACCATCCCCGTCCTATTCACATGGGAGCCGGTCCCCCCGGGATTTCTTACCCTTTATCAACAAGTACTTTGCACAAAACGTCGTGTCTTCTCTAAAGCGGACAACTCTCATGGTCTTGCAAATAATCACCAGTAATTCTATCGCAATTAAAGCCACAGCTACCACGTTTGTCATCCAAAGCGCTTCAGTCCAAAAGGTTTTCTTTGTTGCTTGCACATTATGGCATATCAAGCCATAATAATTGCTCTGTTCCAATAGTTTGATCCACAAATCTTCCTTCCAAAATGTTTTATTTGCCGCTTGCACATTATGACATATCAAGCTATAATAATAATAATATTTGTTCTGTTCCAATAGCTTGATCTTAAAGCCTGTCAATCTACAACAGTACTGGGAAGGGAATTTTAAGGGATAGAGAACTTGTGTTTGAAGTATTGGAAATAAAATGCCAAGAAATAATCTGGAAAGTAATTGGATGACATAGGCACAATATAGTCTATGCGACTGAGTTGTAGGTGGCATATTGGTTGTTTGGTCGTCATCGTCATTTATAGATGATACTTGACGAGGTCTGACCAAATGAATATCGCGTCTTCCATGAGAAACATGACCATTTTCCACATCTCTATTCTCGCTACGATTAAGGATTTTGTACTTGGCATAGCAAGAATACACTGCACACACTGTTACTATAGCAACCAAGTTTAGAATAGAGAATGCATACAATGGGAAGCCTTTGTTATAATCACTTAGATATTCAGCCAAACACAAGCCTTGGATGTAATCCTTTTTCTCGCCACCAATATCGCAGCGAAACGAACCACCTTCAATGGATTCTATGCTTCCAAAGAGTACAATGAAGCTCACTCCTGCCAAGACACTGGCTATTACCACAATAAAGCCCAATGGGTTGAACACTTTTGGTGTTAGCAGCTCCTTGATCGTATCCATCTTGATCTTCCTTCAAGGAATTGTATGATGTCATGGGATTAACTGATTTCTGCTCCTTGCTTGCTTTGCACACGCGCCCTAAAATATAATCGAGACCAAATTATGCGAATTGACATATATATGTCTTTTCATGAATTTCCCATTCGCGCAGAAACATTGCATTGGACTTCATTTCATGCATCATAGCATATCATTCTTAATAGTAATAGTCATTACGATCGGTGTTTGTATAGGTAATCGCATGGGACCGAGTAAAATTAATTAATGGCATTAATTTCACGCGTGTTTTCAAAGTTTCCCAAATAGTCCCGTTCACAGTTCCCTGCGCCATCTTGAAAGGTAGCCGTGCCTTTGCATGGAAGCGAGACCAACGGTGACCTTGCAATGATAGAGATGTGTGAATAATGAGGGTTTATCACATAATTTCAAAACTTATAGGAGACATAGGACAAAAAAATTATTATCATAGCTGGAAAGAGTTCTTTGAAATGAGTAAAAATGTGAAATTTGCGCAATTTGTGAAGCGATCTTTTCCAAACATCACATTTTTACAAATTTCAACGAGCTCTTTCCAGCTATGATAATCATATTTTTGTCCTATGAGTTTTGAAATTACATGATAAACCCTCATTGTCCAAGGTTTTAAAATGGTATCAATCATTGCAAGGTCACCGTTGGTCTCGCTTCGATGCAAAGGTACGGCTACCTTTCAAGATGGCGTGGGAAACTGTGAAGGGGACTATTGCCCGAGTGGCGAAGCGACAGCTAGGGACAAGTTGTAAACTTTGAAAACACAAGTGAAATTAATCCTTAATTTTACGAGGAACCATGCGATTACTTGTTTAAAATATAAAGGACAAAATTCAAACAAAAAATAGCGTGTATCCTTGCTGATATGATTCGAAATGGTGTCATGATGGCGTATGAGCGCGCACTCTGTGAACTTTTCAATGTGTTAATTTTCACTGAAACAAAACAAAACAAAAAAAACAAGTTTTTGCTGTTTTATTTATATGAAAATTGAATGGACATGCCTCAATTTTCTCTTATCCGTCCTCGTATTAGTCTCCACGGACGCACATTACTCTTTCGTATTGTAGAATAGTTTTGCCTATCCGGCCTCTTCAGTATCACTGTACAGTGATACTGAAGAGGTCAGACAGGCGAAACTATTCTGCAATACGAAAGAGTAATGTGCGTCATGTGGAGACTAATCCGAGGACGGATAAGAGAAAATTGAGGCATGTCTGTGACAAACTCCACTTATGCTCGAATCGAAGAGTTGAGTAATTCAAGAAAATTGAATGAATTGCGATAAAATTAAGTTTGATAAAATTACAGTGTCTTTTCTTTTACAAAAGGAAAAGGAAAAGGAAAAACGACAAAGCTATTAAACTATATATAAATATACTAAAAACTATGTGTATCTGCAGCGTGATAAAATGAAAGCCTGTTTAGTTAAACCAGGCAAAACTGAGATGACCTTCGTTGGCGTAGTATGACGTCGTTCAACCGGTTTTATCCAGCAAAACCTGTGTTCTCGAGACGAAAAGTCAACAGATCAAACAAAGGATATTTTTAAATTACAAAACCAAAAATCTTTGGTTTGATGTTTGAGATAAAGGAAACGTTTAACAGTTACCGGATTTAATTAACAAAGGCAAAGTGCATAATATGCAAGAGCAGTAGCACTGCTAGTTACGGGTTATAGCAAGCGCAGTCCATCCGCAATGTTGCAAGAATCCGAAGTCATGTTGTTGTCCAGTGTAGGCATTGAAATTTAGAATATTAATTACATCCGCATTCAACCAGTAATAAATCAAACTTCGGTGTAGATCCAACTTTTCTTGGATAAATGACAAACTCGAAGTACGCGGGCATTCCACAAATTATGTCCTTTTGAAAATCAATAGCTTTAAAAGTGTTTTAACTTAAAAGCATTATTATTATTATTATTAGTAGTAGTAGTAGTAGTAGTAGTAGTAGTAGTAGTAGTAGTAGTAGTAGTAGTAGTAGTAGTAGTAGTAGTAGTAGTAGTAGTAGTAGTAGTAGTAGTAGTAGTAGTAGTAGTAGTAGTAGTAGTAGTAGTAGTAGTAGTAGTAGTAGTAGTAGTAGTAGTAGTAGTAGTAGTAGTAGTAGTAGTAGTAGTAGTAGTAGTAGTAGTAGTAGTAGTAGTAGTAGTAGTAGTAGTAGTAGTAGTAGTAGTAGTAGTAGTAGTAGTAGTATCAATAGCTTTGATATCCGTACAAAAGGAACAATTTCGCCAAATACGCCCAAAACCCTGCTTTACCGCGAATTAAGAGGAAGGGAGGAACTCTGCTCGGCGCAAGCAGGATATTCAGCAAACAACGTATACATGAAATTAAAAACATGGACACAATTACAGTTATCATATCATATTATTTAACGTGGTTTGTGCCTTTGAACGTTTCGACAGTCTTCATCAGTTGTGAAAATGAAACAAAGCTGTATAAGTTGTATTTGAAAATGACGCACACACGGCGCATTATTTCATTTTTACATGGTCTATAAAGCTAATGTACACCTTGGCCCCGGTTGCACGAAAGGCGAATAGCGCTATCCAAATGATAAGTCCTATCCAACGGATAAAACTGATGCAGTTATCCAATCAATTGTATTCCTTGGATAGGACTGATTCAACTCGTGCAACCGGGACCTAATGAAGACTGTACAATTACAGTCGAAACGTACTTTAAGCAAAAAGTAACATGATAACAGTGGAACCTCGTTTTAACGAAGGGACGAGAAATTGGTTCGTTACGTTATATTGAGGGTTCGTTAAATCGGGATTCTTTTTCCCTGCCATACATTTGTTTTTCTGTAACTTTAATAGGTGCGTGTGAAGCCGGAATAGTATTCGTCGACCGGAGACTTCGTCGTATATATTAATACAGGAGTTCGTACGTCAGTTAATTCGAGTTTCCACTGTACAAAAACGCTTTAAATAACCGTGAAACTAGGTGACAGCAACTCAAAGATATTTACAATCATCATTTACATATATAATATATATCTTACCCTTGAATGTTCAAATGCGAGGCGACGCATAGTCGAAGCAGCAAGCCGACGCCTCCACGTACGCTACATATTCAGCAACCACTGACAGCAATCAGGAAATCTAAGCTTCGAAATTAAACACTAAGTTCAGACTGTTTTCTTAAATTGCCATAACAACTAAAGTATAAACCAATGGGTTTGCTGTAGCGATGTCAACATCTTGACCTGCACTTGCATCAACTGCATCTATTGTGATAAGAATCCACTAGAAGTCGTCCCGACTCTCCCCTCTCTAGGAGCAAATCCACCCTGAAGGTAGTTCGAGACCATTAGATCCCATCGATCGTTGAATATTATTCTCTCTCTAAATATTTTACTGATAAAATACTTTGAGAGCAAAAAATGGGCTAGTACTTCATGTAAGCCCACTTGAAATGGACTATATTCTTTATAGCCGTTCTTTTTGAAGTTTTTGTATTATCAGTCACAATTCCTTCATCTTTTCAATGTGGTATAAGTACGCACATATGCATTGCCAACATGACAGATAATATACAAAAACTTCAAATAGAACGGCTATAAAGAATAGAGTCCATTTCAAGTGGGCTTACATGAAGTACTTACCCAAAAATGCTTATTGAAGGCAATTACGAGAAGTGAACAGTACTGACATTTTTAATTGTCATTCTCAAAAAAGTGGTCCAGATGAAAAGACTACAATACTGCAATAAAGTTTCAATTTCCTCGCTTGGAATTTCAATTTGAGATGTAAAAGTACACGGCATTGTGAGAACTGAATGTAATGCCGCTGGTATCAACTCGCAGTTCCGCGCGCAGAAATTGAAAACATATGAATCACGTGACTCTATAAGCTATTGTAGTGTTGTAGTCTTTTCACCTGGACAACCTTTTTGAGAATGACTGTGTTTCGAACAGAAATAATCCACTGTTCGTCATCATGTAAACATTTATTGCTGACGCATGCGCAGCGAACAAGCAAGAATGCATTTCCAATTCATTGATGTCGGGACCTAAAATCTCAATTTTTACCCGGCATGCAATTTCCAATAACCATGACGCAACTCTCAAAAACCACAATACTTTTCGCACCAACTCCTACATATAAAACGCTAGCATGTCACTGAGCTGAAAACATTCGGTATCGCTAGAAGTCGAGATGTTTTCCCTGTCCAAGCTATCGCTTCAATTTTTCAATAGCAATAATTCATCAAAATAAAGTTACCCATCATCTACTAAGTTAAAATCGTATTATTTCAAACGAATTTTCCTATTTCTAGGGCTTAAGAAAACACGCGACTGTATTGCGTGATAGAATTTGACTCGCAATAAATCGAAAACCAAACATCGAATTTATATGACGACTCAGCAGTTTTCGTATATCTGAGGCTTCGATGTATCTGAATGTTTGACGATTTTGTATCAACAGCTTATCGTGTTTTTACATTCTCAAACTATCCAACTAATCAGTGAATAGAATCAACGCCTTGTCTGAATCACGTCTTAAAAAGGTCTTAGAAAACACATACGATGCACACTGACATTATTGTGCGTGGTATTGCAGCTTAATTCATATTCAGTCAGTTCTTGTCTAGACTTTCATCTATAAGGCCTAGCGAGGTCGTTACTTTCGGATTTAGCTCAGTTACTTTCGGGGGGTCGCTACTTTCGGGTGGTCGCTACTTTCGGGGTGCTAAAAACTTTTAGGAGCCTTTCCGTATACCTAAACGACATCGTATACCGTATTTTGACCAACAGACAAATATTCACAGGATCTAGAACGTACTTTATTATGATTATTTCCTTTGTTACATTGTTTATTGGTGTAGCAGTAAAGCATGTTCTGGCAGAGTTACGTGCTGTTTGCTAGTGCTGTTCGTCATCTAATCTATTCATCGCTCTAGAGCTGAGAAGGGTCGCTACTTTCGGGGGGATCGCTACTTTCGGTGGATCGTTACTTTCAGGCCGGATTTGTTAGCAACTCCATCAATTGTTACAGCTGTTACTTTCGGGGGGATCGCTACTTTCGGTGGATCGTTACTTTCATGATTTGTTAGCAACTCAATCAATTGTTACAGCTGTTACTTTCGAGGGGGGAGGGGGTCGCTACTTTCGGGGGGTCGCTACTTTCACGATTTCGGTGGATCGTTACTTTCAGGCCGGATTTGTTAGCAACTCCATCAATTGTTACAGCTGTTACTTTCGGGGGGATCGCTACTTTCGGTGGACCGTTACTTTCACGATTTGTTAGCAACTCAATCAATTGTTACAGCTGTTACTTTCGAGGGGGGAGGGGGTCGCTACTTTCGGGGGGTCGCTACTTTCGGAACTTACTAGATAACGAGGTGGCTTCTCTTGAAGTAATTACTGCGGTTCTCAATATATTATGCGAACTCAGACATTCAAACAGTCGGCTGGAACTTGTTTTTCGCTGCTGTCAATCAAATTCAAAACTCAAACAAATTCAAAACTTAATTTTCTTTGACCAATGATCCATAATTTAGCTCAAAATCATATTTCACGTCGGGCACAAATGACCCCGAAATCGGCAATGTTAAACGGCCTCTTTTACATTAACCTTCGTATTTTCAACAATTTGACATCAATTGGGATGAAAGTTTCGGAGGTTGCTTACTACATGTAGTGTTTTATTTTTTGGCATGCTAAAAGTTACCACTGACGTAATTGTGACGTCATCACGAATTGTTACATTTCTCGGGAAAATCGAGATCACATTAAAACGTTCTGAAAAGTAGATATTTCG
Organism: Actinostola sp. cb2023; assembly: GCA_033675265.1. NCBI lineage: Eukaryota > Metazoa > Cnidaria > Anthozoa > Actiniaria > Actinostolidae > Actinostola > Actinostola sp. cb2023. Next base: position 233,181 of record JAUJYZ010001411.1, on the reverse strand, counting down.
AAAGAGAATAACATTCTCTAAAACTTGGTGCAATTTTTATCTCGTTGCGGTAATATATGGCTGAGTTATAAAGGATATTCATTTTATGATGACGTCATAGAAATGACGTCACCTAAATAGCATTAAAGCTTTACGGAGCAATGGAAATCGATGAAATGACGTTGTCGTGATCATTTATGGTTAATAATAGATGTTTGTATTGGACGATGCTGAAAATTTTGGTCCACGATCTTTATTAGGGATATTTGCGACCAGTGAGCGAGCCCCAGCGAGCGAACTGGGAGCAACACTAATCTTTGGTTGGGCTTCCTGTGTATTCAGATGCCACCTCGATTCTCGATTTGTGTTTTTCAGTGGAGAAATATTTTTTTCACGTGACTTTTGCCCTGACGTCATATATCGTACGTTCCCGTCGTTCATTTGGGCATTTGTGACTCGCGATCTTGTGTTCAGAGTGGATTCGAAGCCTTTTTTGCTCGTTCTTTTAATATATCCGATTCTTCGATGGAATTATGTAAAGACTCTTCATTTATTGTTGACGATCGCTTTAGTTAGCAACATATCGAGGGGAAGGCAATGTTATTATAGTTAGTCTTTCAGCTCTGTTGTGTGCTAAGTCGCTGCACTGATTGTCACTGTGGACAACATAAGTAGTCGATCGAATCCTAGTACCGTATAAATGCTATCTCTTGGAAACCAAGTCATCCCAGATCACTGAATTATCTGCCTAACAGCTCGTTCGTTTTATATCGTGCCGCCAACCGTACCAAACTTTATTCTAAATTCAAGATAAAGGTGTTCATAAGAGATCGTTCATGTATGTTGATTTTTATTGATTGGTATATCATTACCTAGTAAGTGATGGTAGGTAATTGTTAACTGATATCATATTGCTTTCTAACAGTCTGAGGCAGGTTATTTGACCTCAGTCGTAATCTCATGACATAGAGGACAACATCGGTTGTTTCATTTCGACATAACCACGCTCTTTCCCGTCCCTATTTCAAGCAACATGGCTCACGCTCTTCGACGTTCAACCCGAAAAACAAAACCAAAGTCAGACCCGGATTTTTTGTATGCAGACATCGAACGTCAGCTCCTAGAAGCCGGGCTAGAAGAAATGTCTCTATCGCCACCGCCACAAGGAACAACCACGAGGTCGACGCCTCGGCAAGATCAACAATTTAACCAACAGGCAAGCCCTCGTCCTACAACAGGCCATATTCCCAGTCCCGTTTCAGATAGAACGCGACTAGCAGAAGCGGAGCGCGACAAGTTGGCCCTCGAGCTTGAATTAATAAAACTAAAAACGTCGATCACGCAACGAGGTCTCCAGCTCAGCGATCCAACTCAAGACGAAACAACAAAGAAACAACAAAGAAAGAAAAAAGTCATCGACTGGCCCAACGAATTTTGTTCAGGTGCGGCCTCGACTGAATTCGAGCGGCTGGACATGCCCGACTTTGTGGCTGGTTATTTAGCGATGATCAAACCCTACGAGCCACAACACAAGGACGTCATGCTCCAGCTACTCGAATTAGTAATGTTAAAATCTTGCAGTTATTCCTGGAAAAGCGTGCGCACCTTTTATGCTCATCTTGCTCGCCAAGTAGAATTGTGCCGTTTGGAGTTTAAAGATCAAGCCGTCATACGCGATCTAGCGACAATTCACTTCAAACACTCTGATCTTCGATCTGCATACCAGCCTCGAGACCCTAGAGATACAAAGCCAAATGTTTCGACATCCAGCACCTTTATACCGGACAAGGCCACGACCCCGAAGGCATGTCGCCAGTGGAATTATACTGGTCAATGCAAATGTGACTCCTCGTCCACCACTTTTGCCGGCCATCACAAATGCAGGGTTTGCGCAAAAGATCATCCGATGCTTCATTGCTCAAAACGCCGGTCAGCAATTCCCGACATCACTCAAAATCCAAATGACACGGTTTGACTACGCCAACTTCCAGATCATTCCACGGTTTCGACTTCTGAACATCCCTCGGATTTATCCTCTACGGACACGATTCCAATTTTTTCACAACAAGCTCATTTCACTACTACAGCCATAATTCCCGGATAGCCATTCTGTAAATAGCGGGATTTCATCGACTTCCTATCTCAACGATTCGTACAAACTTCGACTACCAGGCATTGATCGGTTATGCGAATTTATTGTACACCACGGTCCTGGCTGCCTAATTTATAAAAAAGATCTAAAACGTGCTTATCGACAACTTCCCATTGATCCTAAGGATTATAATCTACTAGGATTTTCGTTTAATGGAGGGTTTTACTTCGATCTTCGCTGCCCTTTCGGGTTACGGTCAAGCGCCATGATTTGCCAACGTACTACTTCGGCCGTCATTAATATTTTTACAAAACAAGGATACACCGCAGACGTCTATTTGGACGACTTTTATGGAGCTGAGGAGCCCTGTCAGGCAGCACAAGCTTTCACAACTCTTCAAACATTGTTTGATAACCTTGGATTACAGTCGTCACCAGAGAAAGATTGTTCACCTTCTACGAACATGGTGTGTTTAGGGATCGAAGTTGATACCGTAAATTTTTCTCTACACGTTCCTCAAGATAGAATCAACGACTTACTACAAGAGTTATTTACATGGAAGGACAAGAAATCCTATCGTCTTAAAGAACTACAATCCTTAATTGGGAAGTTATCGTTCGCGACAGCTTGCGTCCCAGCAGGTCGCATTTTCATGTCACGTCTATTAAATAATCTGCGAGCCTTTCCGTCACGTCAACGCACCACAGCAGTAACGCAATCACTAATATCGGATATCGCCTGGTGGTTAACTTTTCTCCCGCAATTTAACGGTACTACCATTATAAAATCTTCAACTTGGAACTACGACGACTTTCATTTTACAACCGACTCGTGTTTACAAGGCGGCGGAGCCACATGTCTCAACCAGTGTTTGTCATTCGATCTCCCACCAGACATTATCAATGACGCCGGGCATATTTCAGCTTTAGAGCTCTTCGTCGTCGTGGTCGCCGCACGAACTTGGTCTTCTGTCCTTGCACATAGACGTGTTATAGTCTCATGCGATAATCAGGCTGCCGTGACTGCAATCAATTCTGGATCCTCAAGAGACAGTTTCATGCAGCGCTGTCTTCGTCAGCTTTGGTTTACCGCGGCCTTACACGACTTTGAACTCAGAGCATCATTTATTCCGGGCGTGCACAATTCACTTGCGGACGCACTGAGCAGATGGCACATGAGCGCTAAATATCAAGACATTTTTTATTCCGAGTGTGCTAAACTAGATATACAGTATAGTTTTGTATCAGTTCCAGCATCAATGCTCAAGTTTCAGGTAGAATAATTATACCATTAGTTAGCTACTTTATATATTTCATTATTCATTATATTTTAGGTGGGATGGAGCCGATCCTGGATGATTTGTGTACACAGCTTATCCATCTGGCTTCCGCCGAGTCCACACATGCCAATCGGCGGTCTCATCTTAGATCATATCTCAAGTTTTGTAATACACAACACTATGTTGTTTTCCCAATACAACCGCTGGTTGCTTCTCGTTACGTAGCTTTTTTAGCCTATTACGGCCGCAAATACGGCACAATCCAAAATCATATCGCAAGTTTGAAACATTTTCATCAATTACACGGTTTCACCCTGGGGTGGGACACTAACTTTCTTTTCGCTTTAACTTTGAAAGGTCTTAAGCGCTATGCGAGTAATTTTGTTAACCGGAAACAGGCTATTACGCCCCAGATGTTACACCAAATGTCGGCATGCTTAAAGCTGACCAGCCCGCTACATGCCGCGATGTGGTCGCTTTTTTTGGTAGCTTTCTTTTCGTTTTTGCGGAAATCAAATTTAGTCTTTAGCGACGCTTCCAACTCTACTAAGGTCCTTTTAGGTTCCGATTTAACATTCACGGAACACGGAGCGAGTCTGGCTATTAGAGAAACTAAGACTATCCAATTTAAGCAACGCAAGCTCTGCATACCTATTCCAAGCATCTCAGGTTCTCGCTTGTGCCCGATTTCGGCCTTACGCAACCATTTGCTATTAAACAAAATAGCTCCACATCAACCACTTTTTTCAGTATTAAGCGCTCCCGGGTCATCGCACCCTATTACGTATTCAATGTTTTGTAGTTTTCTTAAGCAGTTGATATCAATTATAGGTCACGATCCCAGTGTTTTTTCCCCACATAGTTTTAGACGGGGAGGCGCGACTTTCGCTTTTGATTGCGGACTACCCGCGGAGTTTATCAAAATGCAAGGCGACTGGCGCAGCAACGCTTATCAGGTCTATCTAGAGTTGACAGATGCTCAAAAACACAGAGCTTCACAGAAAATGGCGCACAAAATTCATATGCTTTAGACTTAGGCTACAGTAAACAACCTGTAATCGTTCTTTTTTAAATTACCAATTAGTTATTGTTCTTTAATACATCCATTTGTTTTATCCTCTAACCCCCCACTTACAACATCCGCTTGGGTTTGGCGTTGGAGTTTTATTGTACGTGAAGCATTACCACTGCACAGGCAGAACAATAAAGCTCCATTTTTGTCCCAACGCGTCTCTTGTATGTGTTCTGAGGGTAAAACAATTGGTATATCATTACCTAGTAAGTGATGATAGGTAATTGTTAACTGATATCATATTGCTTTCTAACAGTCTGAGGCAGGTTATTTGACCTCAGTCGTAATCTCATGACATAGAGGACTAATGTCTTTCTTCAGTGATAATAATTGCCGTCGGAGCGAAAAATTCTCTGTCAATAGATTTCTAAAACTGTTCAGTAGTACACGGGCTTGCAATAACTAGCCTCCTATGTAACATGACAGCGGCAATCACATCTCTGTAAAAATCAACCAATCAGAAAGGATCGTTCCCACGGCTGAAATGGACAAGAAACGATCGCGAAATCAAAACATTTTTACGTACATGGAGGATTGTCAATTTGTCTTGGTTTTCGAATTCGGAGGTCGCAATTTTTGACCTATGGTTAGCCTAGTTTAAAATATTAGTGACGTCATTATGACATTACGAGAATCTGTCAATATTTGTGATTAACATTTCTAATACTTCTCTTCAAAAAGTCAAAAATCTAAAACGATACGATTTGAGGGGGGTCTTAGTTCTTTCAATATGCAAAGTGTGAAGACAAAAGATTTTCAAACAAAAAAGTTGAAGCAGTGAAGAAGTTTATTTACGAATGGCTCTATATAATTCATTTGGGAAATTATGAACAAACAATCAAGCGATCAATTTACCCATTGTCGTTGTTTTGGGAAAATAAAGTGTCCGTATTATTATTATTATTATTATTATTATTATTATGAAAATGGGCATATTGGGACACGGGCAACAGGTCACGTAGAGTCAGTATTTTGGGTAATATTTGTATTTTGCGTATCGGTTATAAGCTGTCCGAAGCTCTGTTACGGTCTGTATTTGTATCTGATGACCTTTAGTAATCCGATTCCCGACATCTGGTTTTATTTATGACGTCAGCGAAAGCCCCGACTATACCTAAGAAGGGAGAAGGGTATGCAACAGACCCTTATGTAAACAAAAAGCTTCGTCCTGAGTTTGTGCAAGAAAAGTCACGTGGGGTGGACAAGTGATGACAGATACACTTTTGGGAGAATCGCAGTGATAACAGATTTGTATCACAACAAACTCTTGAAATATAAACGGTCAGCAACAGACACACGGGCAGTGAAATCAGAATAGAAATGCTAGAGCTATATATTTTAGAAGTTGAGGAATACCCAATAACATTGTAATCGAGACATGAGGTAAGTAAAATTCGGCGGATTCAAATAGAAAGCTACTGATAACGGATGACAATTATTCCGAACCCTCATCGACTGAATTTTGAAAGATTTTCAGGTAGGCATACGTTTAATATTTATTCATGATTTATCTCGATTGTAGATTATTAGGACATATATCTTTGTTATCAGTAGTGTAGTCCATGGATGAATATCAATCACTTAATTAAAGTATTATTGTCTATCAGAGGTGCTGTATCAGTGTATACCTTTGTTATCAGTAGTGTAGTCCATCGATGAATATCAATCACTTTAATTAAAGTATTATTGTCTATCAGAGGTGTTGTATCAGTGTATATCTTTGTTATCAGTAGTGTAGTCCATGGATGAATATCAGTCACTTAATTAAAGTATTATTGTCTATCAGAGGTGCTGTATCAGTGTATATCGTTGTTATCAGTAGTGTAGTCCATGGATGAATATCAATCACTTAATTAAAGTATTATTGTCTATCAGAGGTGCTGTATCAGTGTATATCTTTGTTATCAGTAGTGTAGTCCATGGATGAATATCAATCACTTAATTAAAGTATTATTGTCTATCAGAGGTGCTGTATCAGTGTATATCTTTGTTATCAGTAGTGTAGTCCATGGATGAATATCAATCACTTAATTAAAGTATTATTGTCTATCAGAGGTGCTGTATCAGTGTATATCTTTGTTATCAGTAGTGTAGTCCATGGATGAATATCAATCACTTAATTAAAGTATTATTGTCTATCAGAGGTGCTGTATCAGTGTATATCTTTGTTATCAGTAGTGTAGTCCATGGATGAATATCAATCACTTAATTAAAGTATTATTGTCTATCAGAGGTACTGTATCAGTGTATATCTTTGTTATCAGTAGTGTAGTCCATGGATGAATATCAATCACTTAATTAAAGTATGATTGTCTATCAGAGGTGCTGTATCAGTGTATATCGTTGTTATCAGTAGTGTAGTCCATGGATGAATATCAATCACTTAATTAAAGTATTATTGTCTATCAGAGGTGCTGTATCAGTGTATATCTTTGTTATCAGTAGTGTAGTACATGGATGAATATCAATCACTTAATTAAAGTATTATTGTCTATCAGAGGTGCTGTATCAGTGTATACCTTTGTTATCAGTAGTGTAGTCCATGGATGAATATCAATCACTTAATTAAAGTATTATTGTCTATCAGAGGTGCTGTATCAGTGTATATCTTTGTTATCAGTAGTGTAGTACATCGATGAATATCAATCACTTAATTAAAGTATTATTATCTATCAGAGGTGCTGTATCAGTGTATATCTTTGTTATCAGTAGTGTAGTACATGGATGAATATCAATCACTTAATTAAAGTATTATTATCTATCAGAGGTGCTGTATCAGTGTATATCTTTGTTATCAGTAGTGTAGTCCATGGATGAATATCAGTCACTTAATTAAAGTATTATTGTCTATCAGAGGTGCTGTATCAGTGTATATCTTTGTTATCAGTAGTGTAGTACATGGATGAATATCAATCACTTAATTAAAGTATTATTATCTATCAGAGGTGCTGTATCAGTGTATATCTTTGTTATCAGTAGTGTAGTCCATGGATGAATATCAATCACTTAATTAAAGTATTATTGTCTATCAGAGGTGCTGTATCAGTGTATATCTTTGTTATCAGTAGTGTAGTCCATGGATGAATATCAATCACTTAATTAAAGTATTATTGTCTATCAGAGGTGCTGTATCAGTGTATATCTTTGTTATCAGTAGTGTAGTCCATGGATGAATATCAATCACTTAATTAAAGTATCATTGTCTATCAGAGGTACTGTAGCAGTGTATATCTTTGTTATCAGTAGTGTAGTCCATGGATGAATATCAATCACTTAATTAAAGTATGATTGTCTATCAGAGGTGCTGTATCAGTGTATATCTTTGTTATCAGTAGTGTAGTCCATGGATGAATATCAATCACTTAATTAAAGTATTATTGTCTATCAGAGGTGCTGTATCAGTGTATATCTTTGTTATCAGTAGTGTAGTCCATGGATGAATATCAATCACTTAATTAAAGTATTATTGTCTATCAGAGGTGCTGTATCAGTGTATATCTTTGTTATCAGTAGTGTAGTCCATGGATGAATATCAATCACTTAATTAAAGTATTATTGTCTATCAGAGGTGCTGTATCAGTGTATATCTTTGTTATCAGTAGTGTAGTCCATGGATGAATATCAATCACTTAATTAAAGTATTATTGTCTATCAGAGGTACTGTATCAGTGTATATCTTTGTTATCAGTAGTGTAGTCCATGGATGAATATCAATCACTTAATTAAAGTATGATTGTCTATCAGAGGTGCTGTATCAGTGTATATCTTTGTTATCAGTAGTGTAGTCCATGGATGAATATCAATCACTTAATTAAAGTATTATTGTCTATCAGAGGTGCTGTATCAGTGTATATCTTTGTTATCAGTAGTGTAGTCCATGGATGAATATCAATCACTTAATTAAAGTATTATTGTCTATCAGAGGTGCTGTATCAGTGTATACCTTTGTTATCAGTTAAGTGTATCACATGAATGAATATCAATCACTTAATTAAAGTATTATTGTCTATCAGAGGTGCTGTATCAGTGTATACCTTTGTTATCAGTAGTGTAGTCCATGGATGAATATCAATCACTTAATTAAAGTATTATTGTCTATCAGAGGTGCTGTATCAGTGTATACCTTTGTTATCAGGACTGAAATGAAATATTTTACAACACTTGAGAGTAATCTCGCAATCTGATTGGCTGGTTTGACATCTCAGGAAGAGCCACTCTGTGGAAGAGATACGAAATATGATTGATTGATTGATTGATTGATTGATTGATTGATTGATTGATTGATTTGTATTGTGCTTATATGAGCTGAATAAGTAAATAAATAAATATTGTTTTTTCATCTTATTACAATTGTTTTCAAAAACATGCAAATAATTAACTTATTGAGCTTTAACTTATATTTACGTCGGTATGTAACTCATCGCGTGATCGGCCAACAAAGTTAGTTTTCTAAAATAAAATTAATAATAATTATAGTCTAACATTTGATTATGACTATGTTATAAAATTAGTTACGCCTCGTACAACTCTGACGCTTCTCTCGTGCTTAGAAACCTCCCGCGTGAACCCAAAACTCGATGGAAACACGCTAAGTTTGATTACCAATCCTTTATTTGTTGACGGTAACCAACATGGCCGCCATGACGTCACGTGCAAGCCAGCAATGCATGTTTTGGTGCGAATAAACAACTTTGTGAGAAAACCCGGGTTCACGCGGGAGGTTTCTAAGCACGAGAGAAGCGTCAGAGTTGTACGAGGCGTAACTAATTTTATAACATAGTCATAATCAAATGTTAGACTATAACAGGAGCCCATTACTAGGAGCCTTCCTCTAGTAATAGGTTCATGTGACATCAAATGCACAAATTGGGCTATTTTTAGATATGCAAATTTCCGAAGAATTTCAAATTGAAAAATAAAATGGCGGCCAAACGGAAGACGCGAAGACTTGATCCAAAATATTGATATTCTTAATCCATGGAAGTCCAAGTCTAGTTTTCCCTTGCACAAGAACGAGACAACTGTGTACAATGAATGAATCACATGTATCAATAAACTGACATACTGCCAGAGCACTTAGTGGAGACTTTTACTTTGGCGACTCACGTTGTCGCGAAATTCTTCTACGTTCTGATACCTATCGCTTCATATGTTTATTCTTGTTTTATCAACTTTCTTTTGTTGGTTTTTGATTCATGATTTAGTCTTCGTAAGAATGAAGCGTTCTCCAATGATTTCGACTCTGATGAAGCAAAAGTTGGCAGGGGCGTAGCGTGCATATACGCCCGTACGCACGTGCGTACAATTTAAAATCCTTAATATATGTATATATATATTATAAAAAACATAAAAATATTGAAAATAAAATGAAATCTAGGACAAAATCTTAACAGCTCACGGCAGATTACTTGCTGGAAACTACTCACAGAAGGCAGGAAAATGCTATTTTGGAGACCCTATACCTCAAAAAAGTTTCGGGGAGCATACCCCCGCATCCTACTACGAGCTCGCACCTTCGCCGCTCGTCAGATAGTGTCCCCCAATACATTTCCCCTTTCAGTCAGTCATTGTAGGCATGTATAATGATGATTGTAGTTAGTACAGTTTCAAACAAAATAAATACCAAAAAACTGGCTTCGCCTCGGGTTATTATATCGCTATATATAACGGTAGCGGTATATATAACCTGTTTACATAAATCCTTTAACCAATACTCATAAATCATTTACACAACCTATACATAAATCCTTTTCTGAATCCTTTATATAACCTTTACATAAATCCCCCCATAAAACTGAGTGATAAATGCATTTTATTATGTATTTATGTAGCGAGAAAGTCCGCTGGAAAACGAAGAAAATGGTATTTCCAAGGCTCTAGATTTCTAAATTTTCAGGGGGGGCATGCCCCCTCACCCCCCTAGAAGCTCACGCCTTCGGCGCTCGTTCCTATGTGCGTACATTGCAAAAAAAGCACGCTACGCCCCTGCTCAAGGTACTTAAGGCCTGGTTCAAGCCTTAAATAGCAGAAAAACGAAAAAAATTATAATGTCTAATCATTTTGACTAAACATCACAAAACTTGGCACAGCTTGAGAGTTTTATATCCTCTACTCATTTAAGTGAATGAAATCCAAAACAGCGTATCACGTGGTTAACCACGTGACAAAGAATTTTGAAAACAAAATATAAAATGCGGTCGCCAGTTTAAGAGGAAAGTGAAAGCAAATAGTTGTGTATAATCACGTTTATGATCATCTATTAACCCTCGTTTAGAAAACCTGTCTCCCGCTTTTTACAAGGAGAATATTTCGGAAAAGAGGTCACGTGACCATTTCATCAGATTATATTTCTGTAGTTTTCTCTTAAACTATATATAATTCCGAGGTTTTCTAAACGCTATCTTGTTTAACTGTTTATCCTTAACGCTATTACGTAAAAGGTATTTCATTGTGAATTGAATTCGCGACCGCATTTAAGAAAAACTATATTTTCCTCCATAAGGTCACGTGACCACATGACGTCACAATTGTTAGATCCAAATTGTCTCAAATCTTGTATATAACCTTATGCCTAAATATGAGTGACTAAGTAAATTAGAGCAGCGAGTTATTACAAGAAATGTGATTTTCCAAATTGCCTTTTTGAACCAGGCCTTAAGTACCTTGAGTGGTTGGATAGCAGCGCCAACATAACAATAAACCACACTTTACTAAAGAACTTCTTCGTCGAAAGATAGTCGAAAAACAACTGAAACTTTCAACCGACGAACCATGCCTTAAAGAGCGGCAAAGAACACTAAAACAAGAGGGTTATCACTGAGTCATGTGAAGTTCATTCGCCAAAGGCGTCTTCAGTTCAAAGAAGGTAAGAAAGCCGGCACTCCAAGATCAGCCGATCAATAAAAATGCGATAAAATCTTCATCCAGGCCACAGAAAAATAAGCTCCTATGTACCTCACTTCGCTGTTTTAGAAAGAACTTTGTGACAATGTCGATAATTTTCGACAAAATCCTACTTCAATAGCTTCAAAGTTCGTGATTCATTTTGCTGCGTTTCAGATAACAATTGCTAATTAGCAAAACACACCGGCGGTTTGGAATATTCATTAGCTTGGTTATCACTGCTAGTCCTGCACAAGTTTAATTAAGTAAGGCCCGTGCAAACGGTGCCAACATGTTGGCACAACATTGCCCAACATTGTTGGGCCCAACATGTTGGCACCGTTTGAACACCCTGTTGGGCAATGTTGCGTGCTGTGCCAACACGTGCCAACATGTTGGGTGAAATTTGAATCCAGTCAAACTTTTGACCCAACATCGGCCAACATTTCTATTGTTCTCGTGATCGATGAAGCATGCCACAACATGTTGGCACCGTTTGCACGCTTTGCACAACATTGTTGGGCTCGCGCGTGCGCACTGAATTGTTCATTCGACGGTATCCATGGAGATTTGGTCTTGATTCGTCCCAGATCAATATATTTGAATAACAATTGGTGCCTCGATGTAGCATGTCTAACAATAGTTCCTATTGTTATAAAATAGTTCACATTGTTATTCAAATATTGCGTGCTATCTTGTGCTTTTGCTGTTTTCCGAAACTACTACAGTGTTTTTTTACGTCCGTCTTTTTATCTCTTCGATATGGAGCCGGGCTAGGAAAACTCGGACGTTCAAGTAGAGGTTCAAGTAAACGCTACTCTCTGTCATCGATTAAGTTCATCCAGCAGAATAGCAACTGTATTGCACTTCCGTGTTTTCCATCGTTTATAGTACTCGTCCAGCTCCATTCTTATCGAAGCAATAAAATGGCGGACGTAAACAACACTGTAGTGGTAGTTTCGCAAAGAGTTATGATATCGCAGTACTCTGGGATCGATATTCGCCCAACATGTTGGCACGTGTTGGCACAGCACGCAACATTGCCCAACAGGGTGTTCAAACGGTGCCAACATGTTGGGCCCAACAATGTTGGGCAATGGAGTGTGCCAACATGTTGGCACCGTTTGCACGGGCCTTTATGTTCTTCGTAAGAGATTATCCATGATACCAGATCGTTGAATTCCTTCTCAGAACGGAGCAGAAGATGTTCGTTTTTTTTAGCCGGGTTTTGAACTGGCCTTTTTAACTAGTAGCTTTGTTTTTAGATGAGTTCTCGCACTTGAAGTTTTGATATAAATAATAATACCTCTTGATGAAGTACTGAAGTCGGCAAACGACGAAACTGATCTGAAATTTCACTAGATTCTGATTCTTTTATTAGAATCACTGGAACTACACGGTACGCTTTCGGCCGACATTGAAAGCAAAGCTAAATTCCTATTGTGTAAGACGCGACATGATTGGTTAATCGCGCGGAATTTTTAATGAGTGTTCTATTTTTAGCCCAATTTGTGCATTTGATGTCACACAAACTATTAATTTTATTTTAGAAAACTAACTTTGTTGGCCGATCACGCGATGAGTTACATACCGACGTAAATATTGAGCTGTATCGAATTGGAAAATGGTGATTTTGAGCCAGTGTTTTCTACAGATTGATTTTGGTAAACCCTGCAGCTTCACTCGAGTCTTGTTCACAACGAAGCGACATTACAAACAGCAAAACTTCAGAATTTCCACATCTTTTTCTCCAATATTTGAAATATGCTGTGACATTTGACTTTTTCTTAGAATGATAAAGCGTAATTCGTTTAAATGCATTGTTTTCCTGTCTTTTTTTAGGTTCATTTCGCTCTTTTAAGCGTCTTTCAGTTCATGAAACTATTCAACAAAGTTGGCAAGTGATTTTCCATGAGGTCATTAGCGTGCACCCATGGGCTGTTGGTACACGCGCGATTAGCCAATAATCAGAGCGTGCGTTATACCATAGCTATATCATAAGCATTCTTCACTAGCTTCTCTTGTTTGTACCAACAAGATATGACAGAGGAGAAATGACATTAAAAATAAAATCGATCGTGCATAAGATTTTGTTTGGAGTTGGATAAGAGCCGTGCAAAATGACTTTTTTAGTCATTTCTCCTGTGTCAGACATGAGCTGAAACTTTGCCCTTTTACTAATTTCGAGCTGCTCTTTTTATTTCTGGAGTTCATTTTGACACTGCTGTTCGATTTAAGGGGGTTGGGGTCACGTGACCTCTTAGTGAAAGTGGCCTATTCAATATTCAGTCGTTTTGTATGAACTTGAAAACTCTTGAAGCTCGACAAAAGAAATCGAAATTAACTTTAGTTTCTGTCAAAGAAAGACTGAAATTATTTTGTAAACTCATAAATAAGTTTTTGAAATATTTATTATTATTTTATAATTATTATTTAATTTATATTGTAGAAACAGTACAAGGAATAGGTCTGCAATAGTTTTGTTATTTATAGCTATTGAATTCATAGTAGCTTGTATGCTTCATTACTCGGGCTACCTTACAAGGAATATCATTACGTCTGCAATAGTTTTGTTATTTATAGCTATTGCATTTATAGTAGCTTGTATGCTTCATTACTCGGGCTACCTTACAAGGAATATCATTACGTCTGCAATAGTTTTGTTATTTATAGCTATTGCATTCATAGTAGCTTGTATGCTTCATTACTCGGGCTACCTTACAAAGAATATCATTACGTCTGCAATAGTTTTGTTATTTATAGCTATTGCATTCATAGTAGCTTGTATGCTTCATTACTCGGGCTACCTTACAAGGAATATCATTACGTCTGCAATAGTTTTGTTATTTATAGCTATTGCATTCATAGTAGCTTGTATGCTTTATTACTCGGTCTACCTGTGGGAGCACGAGTCTTAAAATGCAGACCGTGGCCTTTTTTGCCATGTTGCATTATACATTCAATTGTCCGTCAAGTAAACCACTGAGATGAAGATCGCGAAATACTACCTAGCAGTTTAACAAAGTGCTATTAAAACTGAAGGAAAAAAGCCACCACAAAGAACTTGCAATTAGAGTCGTTTTTAATTTCGCGAGCTGTGATTGGTTGAATACAATGTGTTCGATTCCGTACCGTAACTAAAGTAACAAAGCACATTCAAATATTCGGCCGTGGGGGAGTGCACATAGGAAAAAAATCGACAAATGGTAGAATTTTCGTCCAATCACGTTTGAGATCGAGTTTTTGTTTGGGTTTCCTGTGGAGTAACGGCTTCCATGGCGTCCAGGATATGAGTGGGTCGTACTTTTATTGCGAATTTTATGAACGTAACGGCTTATTTCAGGATGACATTGATCGGTTTTCTCGCATGAATTCACATCGAAGGACTCCACGACTATCCTTCCTTCGTCTAGTGATGTCAGGAATCGAAGGTTTATCGTTTTGAGAGAAAAAATCGACCTGAAGTAGCGTGATCCAGCTGGAAATCGTGGTCTCTGCCTCCTACCTTTACTTCTCTTTAGTAGGGGAAGGGGAGAGGTACCTAAAATCGCTAAAAAACGCTCAAAATCGCAAGAAATCAAGACAAGACGGTAAGTACAATTGTTATCTATCATTTCAAGCTTTATTGACAATATTTTGCTAAATAATTTTTCGAGATGTATCAGTCTTACATTCTCTTCACAAGTATACAGCCTGGGTTACCTGTGGTACAAGTAGCTTATTATTATTATCATTATCAACTTTTCTTCAGAGGAGCACTCGCCTCGTATTTCTTGTACTTTATGCGAGCTTGTAAAATTGTGACTTGCAATACTAACTATGCTTGCAAGCAACAAGCAAAATGATTTTGCTGATGGCATTTTGTACAGGGCATTTGTTTCTCTCTCGCTGGTGTGATTTGCCACAAAACATACATTCTTGGCATTTTTGGTGTCTGGGCGGCGCTTTTTGAAATTGACGGCGACTTCGATTCTTATAATAATAATAAGTATTCGAAGCATAATACTATTGTCTCTATGCTCTTACAAAATTAAACTAGCAACTACTGTAAACTAGCAACTATCATCACAGTTATGGCTAGTTATTTATTTTACTTGCGTTTTCGTCGTCTCATCGGCTCTAATTAAGATTTTACAATAACAGAGCGAAATCGCGCAATCTGATTGGCTCTCAGCCGTTGTCAATAAGAGTACAGACACACTGTATGACGAATCGCTCGCGCACGGAGTCAGCGCGCGCTTGAAAAAGTTTTTCTTTCAAACTTTTTCCTTGTTTTTGGATGCTTGTTGACTTTGTTATTGTAAAAAAACAGATTGAAGATGGTTTTATCGTTGTCTGTACTCTTATGGACACACACTTGACGTCATAAAATGTCCAAAACTTGGCAGTGAAATCACTCTCTACGCTCGTGATTCCACTTGAGTTTTGAACATTTTATGACGTCAAGTGTGTGTCAATAAGAGTACAGACAACTCAAAACCACTTTCAATTTGTTAATTATGCATCTTTCTAGAATGATCTTTGGTTCTTGAATTAATTTAGTACGAATACCGTCCCAAATTTACATGTTGTTGTGCTACTCTTAGCTCTGTTACATATTGCTCAATACTTTCGTGTTCTTTCTGTATTCGATCGTTGAACTTGTAGCGTTCACATATTACGTTTGTCTAACCTATGCAATGATCTTCCCATCATTGCATCACTATCTCAATGTCGTCTTTCTCTTCGTCGGTCTTGAAAGGAAGTCCGTTGTGTATCTCTAAAGCTGTGTGATCAGTGCATGTAATAAACGTCGCAATGCTCTCGCGTTGTTTAAAGTTCGGTTACCGTTTCGTAGGCTGAATACCCCGTCACAGTATATGCACCTATTGTGGTGTTATTTGCAAAGAGTGCTATAAGAGCTACATATAGAAACGAAGTATCTTATTATCTACATGTAGATATTGTAGCTGACATTCAAGCTGTTGTCATATTCTAGATATCTAGTCCCTACAACTTTAGAATACCCCGTCACAGTATATGCACCTATTGTGGTGTTATTTGCAAAGAGTGCTATAAGAGCTACATATAGAAACGAAGTATCTTATTATCTACATGTAGATATTGTAGCTGACATTCAAGCTGTTGTCATATTCTAGATATCTAGTCCCTACAACTTTAGAATACCCCGTCACAGTATATGCACCTATTGTGAAATACATTTACAAAATGTATTTCAAAAAGAACTTTTACATTAGATACGGTTACTTTTGCTCATTTGGTAAATCAAAACGACCAGAGAACGACTCATCAAACTATCAAACATAACCAAGCTCAAGGTGTGAAATGTTTGTTTACGATTACGAAGTGAGTTCTTGAGAATATTATTATTCACATAAACGACTTGTTTGATCCTAAATCTTTTTGCTCAAAAGCCTTTATTACCAAATGAAAAACATTTATTTGGAATCTGGATGAATCTGAACATTTCTCAAACACTTTTTTCAGAGATACTTGTTAGTTTGGTTTGGTGTTGTGTGACACCAGCCACGCGTGCAGCGTGAACCGGATCGAACCGGTCACGAACTTGAGAAAGTCAAGTTCGATATCTTCATACTCCTAACTTTAGTTCCTCATAAGGTATAATTTTAAGATGTCTTAAGACATGAATTCCAAATCTAAAAACCGATCAGAGCGGCTGTCAGTGAATAATTTTCATAAACTTGTCATCACTTCGCGTTTCAGCGAACGACAGACGTAATTTGTTCGTCAAAACATATAAAACATAAAGTGCTTTCATCTTTTTCGAATAATCGACTGATTTGTTGTGGAATCCTTGCACATTTGAGCTTCAACTCAAACGAATATATTATCTTTGCGGGTGAATCAATTAATTTTGCGTATTATTGCGTTCTATTGTCTTATGCCGTGAAACGCAAATTGCGGTTTTTATGAATAATGGCCGAGGCGCAAGAGAAAACCGCAAACGTCCGCAAATTGCGGTTCTCTTTAAGAAGTCTTTTTGCGGCGCAATTGCGGTTCTTAGCTGTTGCAATACTTTTAGGCGGTACTGTACATATAGAAACGAAGTATCTTATTATCTATACATGTAGATATTGTAGCTGACATTCAAGCTGTTGTCATATTCTAGATATCTAGTCCCTACAACTTTAGAATACCCCGTCACAGTATATGCACCTATTGTGGCGTCGTTTGCAAAGAGCACTATAAGAGCTACATATAGAAACGAAGTATCTGGGTCATATTCCACAGTAAGTCGTCTGTTGCGGAGACTACATTCAGAGACTTTTCCCATTACATATCTTTAAATCTAGACTGCATAGGAGATTCATTCCACTTTTGTATGGTGGATGTCTATTAGAGCTATGAACAAGAGTAGTATGATTCACCCCTAATCACATGATTGGAATGTCACACTAAGTTATATGGCTGTTGCGGAGACTATACACAGAAACATCTTGATTTTCAATACATCACACTAATGTGAAAAGTTCTCTGAATCTATGATAAATCTGAAATGTCTGTCTGCTTTACATTAAAGGGCTTTCTATCTAGCTTATATAAATACCAAAACATTTAACATCTATTCCTCATATTCCCATCATAACCCATAATTATATATGGTGGTGCTGTTGCGGAGACTACGTTGCGGAGACTACATCAGGTACTTTGATTCAAATGCAGCAATTAACAACAAGGATTTAAAGCAGTTAAGAACAAATTTTGAAGTTTGAGCACAATGTGACAATATCACAAGCAAAATTCAATTACTATAATGAGTAAAAGACACAATGCAATCAAGTGTACATGTACAGATTCTGTCAATTTGCTCGATCCAGTCGATTATACCACACTACACATCAAGTAATCTGAATCTGGGATAATTTACAGTGTCTGTCTGTCTTAAACTTTATGGCATGCTATCTGGTTTAATGTGATGCCTAACCATTTAACTTGTATGCATGTATTCCCATCACAATTAACAATTATAAATGATGGTGCTGTTGCGGAGACTACGTTGCGGAGACTACATCATGTAATAGAAATCAAAACATTTCAGTACTGCTAGAGAAAGTGAAATTCACTGAGAAATTTAGGTCTTACATGCCTTACAAAGTTGTCAAGCCAAATAAAATTACCCACAATTCCTTACCAAAATAAAGTATACTTTTAATATACTTCATTTTATACTTAAAGTATACTTTTTGCAGTATACTTATAATATACTTAAAGTACATGTCTTTTTGAACGCTGGCAAAAGTATACTTCCAGAACAACCTGTAAAAAGTATACTTTAAAAATGTACTTAATGTATACTTTTTACAGTATACTTATACTAATAGTATATGTCTTTTTGAACACTGGCAAAAGTATACTTCCAGCATAACCTGTAAAAAGTATACTTTAAGAATGTACTTAATGTATACTTTTTACAGTATACTTATACTAATAGTATATGTCTTTTTGAACACTGGCAAAAGTATACTTTCAGCATAACCTGTAAAAAGTATACTTTAAAAATGTACTTAATGTATACTTTTTACAGTATACTTATACTAAAGTATAACTGGCTTTTTGAAAGCACACAAACTACAAAGGCATACTTCTAGCACAATTTGATAAAATATTACTTTACAAATTGTACAGTCAATCAATCAAATACTTTTTATTGAATAAGCTCAATAAGGAAATATATTTCAAAACCTCCAACCTCGGCTTACCCTGCGAGCAGAGGTTCCTTTTCGTCTTTCTATGTTAACTCAGTCTCAGTTTACTTTTACTTTTGCTGAACGGCTTAATGTTTTGGCTTTTAATACCTTGGTAAAAGTAAAAGACTGAGTTTAATAACATACATTTTGTGTAGAAAGACGAAACTGAGGAACCTCGGCTTGAAATGATAACCAATTGATAATAATATTTCACTTATGCTTAGCTTACCGGTATGTCATTTTATTTTTCTGTTTAGATGTGATCGATATTGTCAATCATATTATTCAAAATATTAACTGCATCAGTCTTACTTTGATTTGTATCTATCTACCAATTGAAAGTGTTTTCATGCAATGTGTATAAATGCTGAGTCTTGCAATTCAATCCTTGTGAATATTTTGCAGTCATCATAATTAAAACTCTTTGATCTCTGACTCTGTTGTAGTTGACTGTTGTAAGCAATATAGTTAAAAGTGTTCAGCTAAATCCACCTGAAAATGAATTGAAAAGAGTTCACAATTCTGAAATATCAACAATACTGATTTATCTTGAACATTATAAAGCACTAAACTTAGTCTAATACTGTAACTATAACTACATATATTTAATACATGTAAGCTAAGTTTAAAACTGCTTCAACAAATAAGCAGAAACATGACTATAAAAGTATAAACTTAAGTTTAAGTACTGCCATAAGTCTTAATACTTACATGCAGAATAGAGTGAAATACAACAATGAAAAGGATTAAAATACTATGCTTATAGTTTTAGCTTTCAAACTAAAGCTATGGTAAATAACATGCAACAATAAAACTCTACCTTTTTAGCCTTTGTCATGTCTAACGAAAGTCTTCAGTCAGCTGCCATCTTGTCAAGTTTGTGAACAACAGTTTTACCGTGAAAAACAGCTTTCTTCTATAGATTTCCTACAGAAAAGGAGATATTAATGTTTTACAACATTTTACAACTTGCTTTAACACAAAACAGAATGTTTTTACTTACCAAAAAGATGAATAAACGGTGTTTTTTGTCTTTGAAGAAAAAACAAGCGAAATTTGCCAAACTGCCTCGATTTATTCCCGCTCTTTTACCGGTAGTCACGTGACCTTATGTGTACAACTGCTGACCATCAATAGATACGAAAAACGGCTGCAAAGGAGGCTATAGCATGATCAGAAATAGTTGGATTGCTGGCAGTCAAAAACCTAATATTGCTAAGTAAGTATGAAGCTTATAAAAGCAATGGTAAAGTAATTAGATTATACAAAATTAATCCAAAAAGTGAAAAATTTAATTTCACATAATTAACTTTTGTTTTTCTTAATTTTCTGCAATGTTCATGAAGTAAGTAATGATCATGCAATTATATAGTAACTGCTGCTATATGATCTTCTTTGAAAAATGTGTCATTATTTGTATCAGTACTAAAAGGCTATTAGCTGCCATATACTTTTATCATACTTCTCATTATTTTTAATCTGATCGACAGTACACTTTAAGAATTATTATGATTTTTTTAAAGCTGAAGTATATTTTTTAATACATACTAAAAATATACTTTTATCATACTTCGAAATATTTTTTAATCTAGCAATACACTAAAAGTGTACTTTTAACATACTTCAGATTTCAAAGTACACTAAGAGTATACTTTTAACATACTCCAGAATTTAAAGTACACTAAAAGTATACTTTTAACATACTCCAGAATTTAAAGTACACTAAAAGTATACTTTTAACATACTCCAGAATTTAAAGTACACTAAAAGTATACTTTTAACATACTCCAGAATTTAAAGTACACTAAAAGTATACTTTTAACATACTCCAGAATTTAAAGTACACTAAAAGTATACTTTTAACATACTCCAGAATTTAAAGTACACTAAAAGTATACTTTTAACATACTCCAGAATTTAAAGTACACTAAAAGTATACTTTTAACATACTCCAGAATTTAAAGTACACTAAAAGTATACTTTTAACATACTCCAGAATTTAAAGTACACTAAAAGTATACTTTAAAAAATAGACACATACTTTAAGTATACTTCAAAAAGTAATTATTGCTCATAAAGTATACTTAAAATATACTTTGTTAAAGAAAAGTATACTGAAAGTATACTGAAAGTATACAGAAAGTATACTTTATTTTGGTAAGGGATTTAATACTCTAAAAACGTGAACTGCATATGCTCAGAAGTTTACTAGTGCCCAGTCTCCTACTATTGGTTGAGAATGGTAAACATGTAGTGCAAAGTGGTTGTACTAAGCCACAAAACAGTGGATTCTGCTGTATTTTGTTCTCACATACAGAGAAGACATGAATCTAGAAATTTGCTATTATACTTTTATCAGTTTGGCTCAAATTATACCTGACATTTTAGATTTACCTCTCAAAAGTTGTAGTCTCCGCAACAAAATTGTAGTCTCCGCAACAGGAAAACAATTTGATTTTTTGCCCTTATGAGAAAAAAATTCAGGACATGTTGATGTAGTACAACTTATCTCTAAGTGTAAATTAGAACTTATCACACTTGGGTCAAAGTTCTTTCATTTGGTCACTCATAAACAAAACTTTAAGGTCTAAAAATGTTGCGGAGACTACAATTCACTATTGGAAGCCAAATACAGCATAGCTGTAACAGCACAGTCAACTTCAACCATGTGTTTTAGATAGTAGACCAGTATGAGAAGATATCCAGTGGTTTTGCTAAAAGTTTCAGCTATTAATTGTTTATCAATCAAAAAAGATATTTGTAGTCTCCGCAACACTGATTTCATGATTTTTTATAATTCATTATAATTTATGCAGCAATGCCGACTTGTCAAAGTAAAACATCACTTATAAAGTAAAGATAAGCCTCTTAACTACATTTTAAAACATAATTTGGGTCCAATTAAAGACATTTCTAAAACTGATCTTCAGGTATCACAATACTGTGGAATGACCCATCTTATTATCTATACATGTAGATGATTGTAGCTGACATTCAAACTGTTGTCATTTTCTAGGTATCTAGTCCCTACAACTTTAGAATACCCCGTCACAGTAAATGCACCTATTGTGGCGTCGTTTGCAAAGAGTGCTATATGAGCTACATATATAGAAACGAAGTTTCTTATTATCTATAAATGTACATGCAGATATTGTAGCTGACATTCAAACTGTTGTCATCAGTTTTCTAGGTATCTAGTCCCTACAACTTTTGAATACCACGTCACAGTGTATGCACTTATTGTGGCGTCTTTTGCAAAGAGTGCTATAAGAGCTACATGTGATATGCCCATATGGCGACAAAGCATTCTATTACTTCACATGTAGACTGTACATATCGTAGCTGACATTCAATATAATATAATAATAATAATAATAATAATAATAATAATAATAATAAATAATAATAATAATAATAATAATAATAATGACTTTAGTTCAGTGTCAATATATTTAGCTTATACAACTAAACAAGCTGTTGTCGTGTTGTATGTATCTATGAGTCCCTACAATTCTAGAATACACCGTCACAGTATATGCACCTATTGTGTTTGGCGTCGTTTGCAAAGAGTTTCAAATAGCGATGAAGTATTCTGAAGTTCAAGCCAAAGTCTGCTAACCTTTCTTAAACTCTACATCATTCTCCCAACACAATGGCAGTACATGTGTTTCTTATTTCTCTTCGTTTCTTTCTGCATGCAGTCTGGAAAGAAAGTGACATATGAACAAGATGTGTTGTCTTGCTGAGAAGCTGAAGCTGATTAGGAAGCACAAGCATTAAAATGTATCTTACTAAGTTCGTACACAAGCGACAGACCTGGCAATTTAATGCTGTTTGTAATTCTAAAGTCGTAGTTAAAGGAAATCGTTTGTTTAAGAGACGAAAACCAGAAAAATACACGTCACTCAGCTTTTACCTTCGACTTCGACTGCCTGCTTGACTCAACTCGAAAGTGGAATAATGAACTTAGGGTGTGTCATGTATGCTAGAAACACACCCACGTGATTTATATCTACGTCATAACACAGGAAACCCATACAATACGCACAAGGGTTATCGGAGTGAAAGATGATGATAGGAGATAGGAGAATGGTCATTCTAAGGTTGTCAGAGAGAAAGGTGATAGAAGATAAGAGAAAGGAGATAGGAGAATGGTCATTCTAAGGTTGTCCTAGAGAAAGGTGATAGAAGATAGGAGATAGGAGAATGGTCATTCTAAGGTTGTAAGAGAGAAAGGTGATAGAAGATAGGAGATAGGAGAATGGCCATTCTAAGGTTGTAAGAGAGAAAGGTGATAGAAGATAGGAGATAGGAGATAGGAGAATGGCCATTCTAAGGTTGTCCTAAAACCAGTCACTGTCATGCGCAGGATACAGATCAGCGTATCCCACATGCGAAAGAGGTCTTGAATTCGTAAATAGGAAGCTCTAAGGATGTCGAAACTTGCTGTCGGTTCATGACGTCTCCTTAACCAATCAGAATCGATAAATTTCTTCATGTAGATAATTAATAAAAGACCGATATTAATGATAATGACGACTCAGATGAAGCAGAGTTACAACGAATTTCTAGTTATAACGCCCCAATGCTATCATTTGCATATTGAAAAATTCCAGCGAAAAAGTTTCTCTCCAAATATGCCTAACCGATTTTGAAACGCAAATTTCCATCGAAAAACAGGCCTTTCCCAAGAAAAGCCTCTCTGAATATTAGCTCCCCATATATATTATTAGAGCTTTTACAAACAGAGCGTAATCTCGCAATCTGTTTGGCTCGCAACCATGATTAATAAGAGCCTCTCCGAATATAAGCTCCCAAAAAAGTCCTTTGCCAAATGTATAAGCCCCGGGGCTTTAATTCGGAATATGAAGGTATAGTTGTAGCTAGCTGACATCCAAGCTGTTGTTTTAGAATTCACCTATTTATTGTGTTTGGCGTCGTTTATAGTGCTATAAGAGTTACATATAGAAACGAAGTATCTTATTATCTATACATGTAGATCAATTGTAGCTGACATTCAAGCTGTTGTCATATTCTAGGTATCTAGTCCCTACAACTTTAGAATACCCCGTCACAGTATATGTACCTATTGTGGCATCATTTGCATAGACTGTTATGATAGCTACATATAGGGAAGAGTGCTATTGACCCTTTTCATAAATCCCACAATGCATGATTTTCCGCGCTTGACGTCAAACTTATTCTTTTGAATTCTATTCAAAATATACAAAGACTGAAAACAATGAAGGAAAATGAATGGAATTCAAAAGAATAAGTTTGACGTCAAGCGCGGAAAATCATGCATTGTGGGATTTATGAAAAGGGTCGATAAGAGCTACCTAATATAGCGACAAAGTATTCTATTATTTATACATGTAGACTGTATATATTGTAGCTGCCATTCAAGCTGTTGTCATGTTCTAGGTATCTAGTCCCTACAAGGGTCTATAAGAGCTACCTAATATAGCGACAACTGAAGTATTCTATTATTTATACATGTAGACTGTATATATTGTAGCTGCCATTCAAACTGTTGTCATGTTCTATGTATCTAGTCCCTACAACTTTAGAATACCCTGTCACAGTATATGCACCTACTGTGTTAATGGCGTCGTTTGCAAAGAGTGCTATAAGAGCTACATATATATAGAAACGAAGTATCTTATTATCTATACATATACATGTAGATATTGTAGCTGACATTCAAACTGTTGATATTTTCAGCTAGGTATCTAGTCCCTACAACTTTAGAATACCCCATCACAGTATATGCACCTATTGTGGCATCGTTTGCAAAGAGTGCTATAAGAGCTACAAATAGAAACGAAGTATCTTATTATCTGTACATGTAGATATTGTAGCTGACATTCAAACTGTTGATATTTTCTAGGTATCTAGTCCCTACAACTTTAGAATACCCCGTCACAGTATATACACCTATTGTGTTTGGCGTCATTTGCAAAGAGTGCTATAAGAGTTACGTATAGAAACGAAGTATCTTATTATCTATATACATGTACATGTAGATATTGTAGCTGACATTCAAACTGTTGTCATTTTCTAGGTATCTAGTCCCTACAACTTTAGAATACCCCGTCACAGTATATTCACCTATTGTGGCGTCGTTTGCAAAGAGTGCTATAAGAGCTACATATGGAAACGAAGTATCTTATTATCTATACATGTACATGTAGATATTGTAGCTGACATTCAAGCTGTTGTCATTTTCTAGGTATCTAGTCCCTACAACTTTAGAATACCCCGTCACAGTATATGCACCTATTGTGTTTGGCGTCGAATGCAAAGAGTGCTATAAGAGCTACATATAGAAACGAAGTCGATCTTATTATCTATACATGTACATGTAGATATTGTAGCTGACATTCAAACTGTTGTCATATTCTAGGTATCTAGTCCCTACAACTTTAGAATACCCCGTCACAGTATATTCACCTATTGTGGCGTCGTTTGCAAAGAGTGCTATAAGAGCTACATATAGAAACGAAGTATCTTATTATCTATACATGTACATGTACATGTAGATATTGTAGCTGACATTCAAACTGTTGTCATATTCTAGGTATCTAGTCCCTACAACTTTAGAATACCCCGTCACAGTATATGCACCTATTGTGGCGTCGTTTGCAAAGAGTGCTATAAGAGCTACATATAGAAACGAAGTCGATCTTATTATCTATACATGTACATGTAGATATTGTAGCTGACATTCAAGCTGTTGTCATTTTCTAGGTATCTAGTCCCTACAACTTTAGAATACCCCGTCACAGTATATGCACCTATTGTGGCGTCGTTTGCAAAGAGTGCTATAAGAGCTACATATGGCGACAAAGCATTCTATTACTTCACATGTAGACTGTACATATCGTAGCTGACATTCAATATAATATAATAATAATGACTTTAGTTCAGTGTCAATATATTTAGCTTATACAACTAAACAAGCTGTTATCGTGTTGTATGTATCTATGAGTCCCTACAATTCTAGATAACCCCGTCACAGTATATGCACCTATTGTGTTTGGCGTCGTTTGCAAAGAGTTTCAAATAGCGATGAAGTATTCTGAAGTTCAAGCCAAAGTCTGCTAACCTTTCTTAAACTCTACATCATTCTCCCAACACAATGGCAGTACATGTGTTTCTTATTTCTCTTCGTTTCTTTCTGCATGCAGTCTGGAAAGAAAGTGACATATGAACAAGATCTGTTGTTATGCTGGGATTAGCTGAAGCTGATGAAACACAAGCATTAAAATGTATCTTACTAAGTTCGTACACAAGCGACAGAGCTGGCAATTTAATGCTGTTTGTAATTCTAAAGTCGTTAGTTAAAGGAAATCGTTTGTTTAAGAGACGAAAACCAGAAAAATACACGTAACTCAGCTCTTACCTTCGACTTCGACTGCCTGCCTGACTCAACTCTAAAGTGGAATAATTAACTTAGGGTGTGTCATGTATGCTAGAAACACACCCACGTAATTTATTTCTACGTTATAACACAGGAAACCCATACAATACGCAATAGGGTTATCGGAGTGAAAGATGATGATAGGAGATAGGAGAATGGTCATTCTAAGATTGTCAGAGAGAAAGGTGATAGAAGATAGGAGAATGGTCTTTTTAAGGTTGCCAGAGTGAAAGGTGATATAAGATAGGAGAATGGTCATTCTAAGGTTGTAAGAGAGAAAGGTGATAGGAGATAGGAGAATGGTCATTCTAAGGTTGTAAGAGAGAAAGGTGATAGGAGACACCATGCAGAATGGCCATTCTAAGGTTGTCCTAAAACCAGTCACTGTCATGTGCAGGATACAGTTCAACGTATCCCACATGCGAAAGAGGTCTTGAATTCGTAAATAGGAAGCTCTAAGGATGTCGAAACTTGCTGTCGGTTCATGACGTCTCCTTAACCAATCAGAATCGATAAATTTCTTCATGTAGATAATTAATAAAAGACCGATATTAATGATGACTCAGATGAAGCAGAGTTACAACGAATTTCTAGTTATAACGCCCCAATGCTATCATTTGCATATTGAAAAATTCCAGCGAAAAAGTTTCTCTCCAAATATGCCTAGCTGATTTTGAAACGCAAATTTCCATCCAAAAACAGGCCTTTCCCAAGAAAAGCCTCTCTGAATATTAGCTCCCCATATATATTATTAGAGCTTTTACCAACAAAGCGTAATCTCGCAATCTGATTGGCTCGCAACCATAATTAATAAGAGCCTCTCCGAATATAAGCTCCCAAACAAGTACTCAGTTGCAAAATGTATAAGCCCCGGGGCTTTAATTCGGAATATGAAGGTATAGTTGTAGCTAGCTGACATCCAAGCTGTTGTTTTAGAATTCACCTATTGTGTTTGGCGTCGTTTGCAAGGAGTGCCATAGGAGCTACATATAGAAACGAAGTATCTTATTATCTATGCATGTACTAGTACATATTGTAGCTGACATTCAAACTAAATATTTATATGGGCCATATATGGGCCAAGTATGGAAAATATATGGACTTGAATATGGCAAATATGTGGGTAAACTATGGGTTTTATGCGGACAGGTTTATTCCATATATCAAGATTTTAATATGGAAAAAATATGGGCCATATATAATCCATATATCGGATATATGGGAAATGTACGGAAAATATGCGGAAATATGCGGAATAATTGCGGATTTGGTCGAGATCCAGATATTTTACAGATATTTTTTATGTGGGAAAAATGCGGCCCGTATATCGGAAAATATATATGACAAAAATAGGGAATATATGCGGAAAAAAATACGGAAAGATACGCGGAAAAAATGCGGAAATATACTGGGAAAAGTATGGATATTTATATGGTAAAAATTGCGGCAATATATGTGGCAAAAATGCGGAAATATATGCGGAACTAATGCGGAAATATACGGGGTAAATATGGAAATTTATACGGATAAAATGTGCAAATATATATGGAAAAAATAAACCAAAGACGTCCCCCCCCTGAAAATATACAGCAATAATATGTGGTAAAAATGCGGTATATATATATGGGGAAAATACGGTATATATATATGGGAAATATAAGGAAAGTACATGGAAAATATACGGCCGAAGTGCGAACATCGTACAAAATGTTGGTGCAGTATAAATACCGATTTAAAACAATAAAAATGTAGAAAATCACACATTTCACGTCACTGAAACATTTTAATAGCACATAATTCCAATTATTCATTGACAAAACATGATTTTTTGCATTAAAATCGTGTTACTTTGCCAGTTTTCTCAGTCTACTGTTCGATGACAATGGTTTGTCTTTGACTTTGTTGAGCACACTTAATTATGTCTGAAAACGACGAAAGAAAGGGTGAAAATCTGTGAATTAACTGAGTTATAAGATGTAAATATGATTACAAAATGTAATGATTTAACTGATTGAGAGGATTTGATTTGAACAACTCACCTAGCGTGAATTTTCGTCTTTTTCCTTCAGCGAATTGTAGTTGCATGTCATCTCAAAAACGTAAGATAATTCATGAAAATACTGCATTTTTCGTTAGATTTCTTCACAAATAACAAGAAAAAATGATACTAATGGGATTGTTTAGCAGTTGTTCAAGTCCTTGACATCTCTAGTTGGTAATTTCAGCTAAACAAGCAGTGTTTCCCCTGGTAAAGAAAGGAGAAACTCTCTCCTACTACAACACCCAACACAGCAATGGCAGACCACCAGCTTTTCCCGCTCTTTTTCATGAACCAATCACAGACTGATTTCTTGTCATGTGACTATGATGTCATTCAATATGGCGGAAATAAGGGCCATATATGGCCCATGTTGGCCATATATTTTCCATATTTTGTTTTCAGCCCATATTTATCCCATATAATAATATCCCATATATTTCCCAGATTTAGACATTCACCATATTTATACCGCATTTATCTTTTCAACCCATATTTATCCCATATAATAATATCCCATATATTTCCCAGATTTAAACATTCACCATATTTATACCGCATTTATCTTTTCAACCCATATTTATCCCATATAATAATATCCCATATATTTCCCAGATTTAAACATTCACCATATTTATACCGCATTTATCTTTTCAACCCATATTTATCCCATATAATAATATCCCATATATTTCCCAGATTTAAACATTCACCATATTTATACCGCATTTATCTTTTCAACCCATATTTATCCCATATAATAATATCCCATATATTTCCCAGATTTAAACATTCACCATATTTATACCGCATTTATCTTTTCAGCCCATATTTATCCCATATAATAATATCCCATATATTTCCCAGATTTAGACATTCACCATATTTATACCGCATTTATCTTTTCAGCCCATATTTATCCCATATAATAATATCCCATATATTTCCCAGATTTAAACATTCACCATATTTATACCGCATTTATCTTTTCAGCCCATATTTATCCCATATAATAATATCCCATATATTTCCCAGATTTAAACATTCACCATATTTATACCGCATTTATCTTTTCAGCCCATATTTATCCCATATAATAATATCCCATATATTTCCCAGATTTAGACATTCACCATTTGACGATCGCTTTAGTTAGCAACATATCGAGGGGAAGGCAATGTTATTATAGTTAGTCTTTCAGCTCTGTTGTGTGCTAAGTCGCTGCACTGATTGTCACTGTGGACAACATAAGTAGTCGATCGAATCCTAGTACCGTATAAATGCTATCTCTTGGAAACCAAGTCATCCCAGATCACTGAATTATCTGCCTAACAGCTCGTTCGTTTTATATCGTGCCGCCAACCGTACCAAACTTTATTCTAAATTCAAGATAAAGGTGTTCATAAGAGATCGTTCATGTATGTTGATTTTTATTGATTGATACTAATGTCTTTCTTCAGTGATAATAATTGCCGTCGGAGCGAAAAATTCTCTGTCAATAGATTTCTAAAACTGTTCAGTAGTACACGGGCTTGCAATAACTAGCCTCCTATGTAACATGACAGCGGCAATCACATCTCTGTAAAAATCAACCAATCAGAAAGGATCGTTCCCACGGCTGAAATGGACAAGAAACGATCGCGAAATCAAAACATTTTTACGTACATGGAGGATTGTCAATTTGTCTTGGTTTTCGAATTCGGAGGTCGCAATTTTTGACCTATGGTTAGCCTAGTTTAAAATATTAGTGACGTCATTATGACATTACGGGAATCTGTCAATATTTGTGATTAATATTTCTAATACTTCTCTTCAAAAAGTCAAAAATCTAAAACGATACGATTTGAGGGGGGTCTTAGTTCTTTCAATATGCAAAGTGTGAAGACAAAAGATTTTCAAACAAAAAAGTTGAAGCAGTGAAGAAGTTTATTTACGAATGGCTCTATATAATTCATTTGGGAAATTATGAACAAACAATCAAGCGATCAATTTACCCATTGTCGTTGTTTTGGGAAAATAAAGTGTCCGTATTATTATTATTATTATTATTATTATGAAAATGGGCATATTGGGACACGGGCAACAGGTCACGTAGAGTCAGTATTTTGGGTAATATTTGTATTTTGCGTATCGGTTATAAGCTGTCCGAAGCTCTGTTACGGTCTGTATTTGTATCTGATGACCTTTAGTAATCCGATTCCCGACATCTGGTTTTATTTATGACGTCAGCGAAAGCCCCGACTATACCTAAGAAGGGAGAAGGGTATGCAACAGACCCTTATGTAAACAAAAAGCTTCGTCCTGAGTTTGTGCAAGAAAAGTCACGTGGGGTGGACAAGTGATGACAGATACACTTTTGGGAGAATCGCAGTGATAACAGATTTGTATCACAACAAACTCTTGAAATATAAACGGTCAGCAACAGACACACGGGCAGTGAAATCAGAATAGAAATGCTAGAGCTATATATTTTAGAAGTTGAGGAATACCCAATAACATTGTAATCGAGACATGAGGTAAGTAAAATTCGGCGGATTCAAATAGAAAGCTACTGATAACGGATGACAATTATTCCGAACCCTCATCGACTGAATTTTGAAAGATTTTCAGGTAGGCATACGTTTAATATTTATTCATGATTTATCTCGATTGTAGATTATTAGGACATATTTTTCTCTCTACGGTAGGAACAAACTCCTGAACGGAGATTACAAAATCCTGATTAAACAAAAGGTTATAAATAAGAAAAGTAAACAAACTTCGGTAAGTTCCAAAAACGTATCTATCATCACTTGTCCACCCCACGTGATTTTTCTTGCACAAAGTCAAGACGAAGGAAGAGAGAGGTCTAAGCCAATCAGAAGGTAGGATTCAGGCCTGTTGCATACCCTTCTCCCTTCTTAGGTAGTCGGGGCTTTCGCTGACGTCATAAATAAAACCAGATGTCGGGAATCGGATTACTAAAGGTCATCAGATACAAATACAGACCGTAACAGAGCTTCGGACAGCTTATAACCGATACGCAAAATACAAATATTACCCAAAATACTGACTCTACGTGACCTGTTGCCCGTGATTGGGACAGGAAAAAATGTCCGTTGTCCGTATTATCCGGTGTCCGTATTAAACAGGTATATTTTATAGATATTTGTATGAGTTTCGGCAGGGACAGAACAACGTGTCCGTAATAACCGGGTGTCCGTATTAACCGGTGTCCGTAAGGCCGGGGTTCTACTGTACTGAATAAAGATGTGTATGTGTGTACGCATGCAATTAATTAAATTTAAACACATTTCAAGGGCAACTCTTTAAGGTAATCAGAAACACTATAATAACATCAACAACTGCAAATCAACAAGTGCCTTTACAACAGAGAGTTGGGATATTCTTATACGAATATACTGGGTCTACTACCCGGGGGAGGAGAGAGGGGGGGGGGGGGGGGGGGGGGGGGGGACTCCCATATATAAAGTGGTTGGGATGCTCGTCGTACCTCACCTTATTATCACTTATTTTCGCGCGTCTTTAATTTCGCGATTTCAGTTCGCGTTTGAAAAAAAACCGCGAAATTAAAGACTCGCGAATAATAATTACGGCGAAAATTAACGGAGCGAAATTTTATGTCACGCAGTGATGTCTTGAATTGAATTGTTACATCATTTACCCAATTCAAAACAAGATGTTTGTATACTGCACCGGATCATAATTTCAAAAAACGTGAAATTAAGTTCCCTTGTACACGTTTTTTTCTGCAAAATCGCGAAATTAAAGCCTCGTGAAATATGCCTCTGACATGTTCGCGAAATTAAGGACGCGCGAAAATAAGTGATACTAAGGTACCTATTAGGGGTCCAGATCCGCGATTTGGTACCTTTTAGGGTGTCACAAATCTAAAAGGACCACAAAAGACTAAGCCGGTACCTTTTAGGGTGATATATTTAAAACGTTAAATATATTTCAAAGATCCAACGTTTCCGATTAATAATGATGAAGGCCATTGATTAATGGCCGAAACGTCTATATAAAAAAAAACAGAAGTCAGAGACAAACACTGTATAATCAATAATGTACCTTTTAGGGTGTTTGTCAGTAAATGAGATACCATAGACAAGATAATGACAACCGGAATGACAGTTATAGCTTTTGTCACTTTAGAGTTGGTACCTTTTAGGGGTAAAAAATATTTGTTGCCACACCCACCTGGACAAGACTCGGATACCTTTTAGGGGTAAATTTCAAAATTTCCGACGAGCATCCCAACCACTTTATATATGGGAGTCCCACCGAGACGTTTGCCGGTCTTTAGCAGGTCATCAGTCAACATAAAACGCGTTAAAATGGTGTAAAAGAAGACAATGTGTATTTTGTCCTTTGTCCTAAACAGGGTCCTAAAATAGAGGGTGTTGTCCTAGACAGGGTAGGTATTTTATATTTTTTTGTCCTAAACAGGGTCAGGGTTTCAAACCCTCAGCGGCACCCCTATACCCAAACATGGGTCAAGTACCCCCAGGGTGTATATACTGTGTATTTCAATCAATCGCTAGACATCCCGACCCCCACCCCTTTGACCAACATGCTGTTCAAGGTATTATGCAAATTATATTCACAGTGACCGTGTTTAGAAGATATTTCCAGAAATCTTGCTAACCTATTTCGCTTAACAACAGTAGAGGAACAAGAATGTAAAGGAATATTGAAGTTATGAACAGTTTTGACGGCTGGATAATTCAACCGTATTTCAGAATCCAAATGTCAAATATTCAACGCACACATAACAGCATAATATGTCATGCAAAGATATCCCGATGCATTGCAAGCATAGAAACGAGAAAATGTATGTTGTTTAACAGTTATACATGGCTCTGAAGTTAACAGAAACATTGTACGGTTATTTTACCAATTGTCACGCGGTCACGCAATCACCGTTTTTGATGTTTTTCGAGTGGTGAATAAAAGAGTTTTCTCAGAAGCTAAACGTCAATTGCCCAACTAAAACTTTCAAGATTCCAAAACTATATCATCTTCTTAGTACGTAGCTGCAATATTATAAAATTTGGATCACTGGCACATGACTAAAAAACTATTCTTTTTGACCCACCGGTTGGATTTTCCAAATAGTGCACTTTGATTTGGAATTTATTGGACTTCTTAAACTCGCTCAATGTTTATGATATTAAGCCTAGAGACAAAGGAAGAGTTATACAACACAGCGTTGGTGTTGAAATATTTCTGTTGTTTTTAGTTTTGATATACGATTGGAATGAATTTGATGCATTTTCACTCCGCCGACAGTCATTACATGGTGTCTGAAGCCAAAATAGTTTTTTTCGATTTTCTCCAAAACAAATAAATATTTTCCCAAACAAACTACACAGCGTTTATATTCAGACCAAGGGCTACCCATATACAAAGTTAGAGCGAATTCCATTTTTGTGGTTTTTGCCACCAGATGTTTGATAATTGTACGGCCTTACACGTAATACGTATTCCATATATGGTATGAGCGTATAGCGGCCCCTAACAAGCGAATAGAAGCACTTAACAAGCGAATGGCGACCCATTTTTTTATTTCCTAGGATTGGACTTAGAATTTTTCTTCATCCAATTATTACAAACTTCTTAACCTTTTAAAACTTTATATCAAATCTGAAACTCGAATCATCAAATTAATCACTTTATATGCCCCATCCCTAACCCTCCGCTTTAACCCACTTGACCACGAGGGATTACGCTGCCAAACTCTGCATTTTTTCTAGCTTTTGAAAATATTTTGCATTGCAAATACCTATTAACCAAATTGGGGCCGCTATTCGCTTGTTAGGGGCCACAATACGTTTGTTAGGGGCCGCTATACGCTTGTTAGGGACCGCTATTCGCTTGCACGCTTTTACCATATATGGAATACGTATTACAACCCCATCTGGATATATGTACACGAGAGAGTGAGAGTGCATGGTTTTAACTCGGAGAAATAAAATAGAAATCATCCTCGAATTAATAATTAATTAATTGGCCTAGACTTAGCCTATTTTAGCACAGGTAGTGTGCAAACGGATTCAACATTGTTGGGCGATGGTGGTACTTGCTGGCTCACAATATATAATAACTAGGGTGTTTAAACATTCGACGGGCTATAAACCTCTCCCAATGTCTAGATACTCAGATATAAGTGTATCTTACGACTGTTTTAGACCGCATGCAATAATGGCGTCAAAATTAAAATGCCATTGTTCTGGACTGACTGACCTCGTGTTCATGTGGATCAAAGCACAAAAGCATTTTCACCTGAATGAGAGGCTAGTCATTCCAGAACAATGGCAGTTGAATTTGGACGCCATAACCCAAACCGCCCTTGGCCGACCAAACAATAGAACGAATCTATTGTGTTACTGCATCGTTCTATTGTTTTATATTAATGAGGTCCTTTTGAGGTATGCCATTTAGCCTCCACCATGTGTCATAGAACAATCCAGGAAAAAAAGAACATTCCAGAATTACGCTTGCTCAACAAACCATGGATATTCGTTGGAATATTTAATTCTCCAAGATAATTAACGAATTTAACCACGATTTGGAATTTATTTCCAATGAATTTCCAAGGTTTCGAAATCAGTTGGAAATTGAATTTCAAACGAAATTCGAACAGTATCTCTGGTACACTGTGTGACATCATTGACTGGAAGAGCTCTTCGTAGCGAGTGCACTGGCTGTATTACTTTACATTCATCATTCAATCTCCGCTCCAGTGCCTCAATGGCTTGTTTCTGTTTGCTTACTACGTCATGCTCTCTATCCATCTGCAAAGAAAGCTCTTGTATTTCTACATTTTGAGCCTCAACAACACCTTTTTCAGAATGCAGTTTGTTTCTAAGGTGCTCGATTTCCTTCCATGAACGGATTCCATAAATAGCTGAGCAGCAGGCGATGATAATGGAAGAAGCGACAGACAAAAAAGAGGAATTTACAGAAAAACACAGAATCAAAACAGCCGAGAGCATAAGAACTGCAATAGATATTCCAACCTTTTGTCTCTTTTCTTGGCTCACTGCCTCTTTAATCGCCCCAGCAACTCCTTTCTGGATACCAGCATCTTCAATCCCCTCAAATCTATTTCGTTCCAGTTCACGTTCATGCTTGAGTCGATTAATGGCTATCTTCAGCTCCTCGTATCCCCAGAACTTTCCCAGACGTGATTTGATCTCTTTTTCTTGCAGAATTACTTCTAATTTGTCGATCAGAGCTTGTTGGCGCTGTAGCAGCCGCCTGTCACCTTCCTGCTTTTGCTTTATTCTCAACAACTCTTCTTTCTGATTCTCATGTTCTTCTCTCGATTGTCTTTCTAGTTCTTGTATCAACTTTTGCCTCTCTTCAGCAAATGTTTCTTGTATGTTACTACAATCACTGTCATTATGCAATGGGACCACTGAGCTCTTTTCATTATCTTCCTTATTGCATCGCTTTTTCAAAGTCTCTATTGTTTGATGAAGATTGTAACTGATCGCACACTCTGCCGCAAGGCGCATACTCAAACTATGATTTGCATCATTTGAAACCTTCTCTTGGTCTGTGTGATTTTTCCAAGGTTTTTGGTGAATGATGAAAGCCAATGGTATCAACACAGCAGCAAAGGTCAGGAAGAATTTACAGGAGAAGAAGTAAGCAAGAGGGGATAGAAGCAATACAATGGCTACCTTCTGAAATGCTGTTTTGATCTTCTCTGTCTTTGTAGAGCTTATGTCAGGGCTCAACTTACTGGCTTCGTAAAGAAGGTCTAATGTCATTTCATCTGCATGTTCAGTCGGTGGTAATGGTTTGTCAAGGTTATAATCAGCTTGGATTTTCTGCTTAGTCTTCAGAATAGCTATGTTTTGAGAGACAAGATTAGATTCATCTTTCAAAACGTCGGATACCTCTTCGTTACGTTTGTCAACAATTGATTGCGGACTTTCATCCATGGCATTTTCTTCCATCCATTGACTTTCTCTCTCCCATCCTTTTCTTAGTTCAAGGTTTTCTCTTCTTAAACTTGAAATTATACCATCTTTTTCGTCAATTAAAATTTGAACCTCGAACTGTTCTTTTTCACGAGTTTTGTTGGTTTCAACAAGTCGTCCATCAACTTCCTGCAAAAGTTCCTTTTTACTTTCCACTTCTTCTCTAAGCTCTTCAATTGTTTCTTGTCGTTCAATAATTAAATTGCTCTTCTTTTCGAATTCCGATAGCATTTGAAGCTTGTTATTTTCAAATTCTTCCATTTCGCTACACCGCTGTCGATACTTTTCTGTTAGTTGTCTCTCAAGATCTTTTAATCTTTTCTTCGTTCTGAAGCCTTTCTTTCTTTGCATCAGACAGGAGTTCTTGTAATTCTTCAATACGTCGCAAAAAGGTGTCCTGTTCATTCTTCATCTGCCTTTCCTTCAATTCAACTTCTCTGCTCAATATTTTTGATCCCTCTTTCTGGTTTTCCACGTTCTGTTCTAATACTATTAAATCCTCTTTGAGGTATTTAATGATGGACTGACTCCTTTGCTTTTCGCGTTTGAGTTCTTTAGTCATTTGACGTATAATCTCCTTTTTTTCCTCTTCAATTCTCAAAACTTCCTCGCTCCCGCTGTAGTGAAAGTTTTCAAGGTTTTGTTTGAGTTGTTCGTTCACAGATCTCTCTTCAGTGATTACCTTGTTCAGATCCTGTATTTCATTCAAGTAAACCTGAATGATTTCCGACTCTTCCAACTCCCTTTTAAGCTCCTCCATAACTCTGTCCTTTTCACCAAGGGCCAGTCTTAGTTCATCAATCTCTTCTGCTTTCTTGGTTAACTCCTGTTCGTATTCAATTATCTGCAGATCTTCGAATTCGTCCTGAAACTTTAGTTCAAGTTCTTTGAGAAAGATGATTTTGAAGATGAACTCTTTTTTTCTCTTCTTCTATCCCTTGCAATAATTGAAGAATTAATTTTTCTTTTTCGTCTTTTGCAGCTACAAATACTTCTAACCTTTGTTTTAAGTCGATGTTTTCTTGCATTTCCTTGTTGCTCTTTTGGTCGTAATCATCTCTCATGACATTCATCTCTTCTGTCAGTTTGTCCATTTTGTTTTTCTCTTCTAATAGTTCATGTTCTTTTTGTGTGAATTGTTGGACATAAGATTCGATGCTCTTTTCCTGCTCAGATATATCAGAATCTTTCCTTTTCAGTTCGGTTTTGGCCTCGTCCAGACAGTTTTCAAGTTCTTTCGTATTTCTTTCCAATTCAAGAACTCTTTTTTCGTGTTCGTGTTGTTCGTGTTCTTTTTCCTTGACCTCCTTCATTTTATCCTCAATGACATTTTCTTTCTCCTTGATTACGACCTTCAGCTTCTCTTCGTTTTTTGTTTTTGTATTTTCACATCATCATCCAGCGATTGAATCTTAGCCTGAAGTCTCTGGATCAAGGTAATTCTGTCCATCAAGTCTTTTTCCTTAGTTGCCGCTTCTTGGCTGCGCCTTTCGGCCCTTTGATTAGCTTCTCTTTCTGTTCTCTTAGCTTTCTCAACTGCAATGTCTTTTTCTTCTAACGCCCTCTCTAGATCATTAAGCTTTTCTACGGTCTGCAATAGAAGCCTGTTCTTATCGAAAAGCTCCTTCTGCGAGAAGTCATTACTCTTTTTTAGATCTTTATTTGAGGCTGATAACTCCCCAGTGGCCTTTTTGGCGCTCTGGAGTTGGCTTAGTAGTGCTCGAGACTCAGTCTTTTTATCGTGTAAAAGTCTAAAGTTTTCATCGTACTTCTCTTTGAGGTCATCGTACGTTTGCTTAAAAGAGGATATGCGCACTTTATGCTTGTCAATCTCATCTCGTTGCCTAGCAATGGACCTCTTGTCTCTATCCATCAGAAGCTTCATCTCTAGCATCTCTCGTTTCTGGTCATCAGCATGTTTACAGACACCATCGTACATTGATCTAAGCTCTTGATATTGTGATTTCATGTCAGACTGAATCTTTTTCCAGCTGTCGATGTCTCTTTTCAAACGCTGAATGTCTGATCTTAGCTTGTCGTTTTTGTGATATTCTCGTTCATTCTGGCTATTTAGTTCTTCTATTAACTTTTCGTCTTTGTCTGATCTCTCCTGAAGCGACTTCATCAACTTGTCTGTTTCTACAGAATCTTTCTTCAAGAGTTGCAGTTGCTGGTGAAGCTCGATATTCTTTCCACTTTGAACATCAATACTGGTCTTCAAACCAGTAATAATATTCTGATACTTCTCAGAGTCTTCTTCATCAACGTCGTTATTATTGTCTCCAAATGTCTCCCCTCGGAAGTTCCTCAGCATGGCTTCACTTTGAGAGAGCTTAAGTTTGACTTGCTCGTGCTGTATTCGTTCTTCATCTATTGCGTTTCGTTCTGTTGTTAACTGTGCTTCCAACTCCTGACATCGATTCTTCCACAAGCTCATGTCATTCTGGACGTCTTTGCTGCCTTTTTCTCCAGCGGATATTCTGGCGCTCAAGTCATCGAACTTTAGAGTATAATTTTCGTCCTCATCTGTTTTCACAGTGCCAAGACGTTCTTTCAAAACACGCATCAACTCGTCGCTTTCTTGAAGCTTCTCTTTCAGGGTTTGAATCATCTCATCACCTTCACTGTTTCTTTGCTCTTCCAGTTGGAGAAGCTGGGAAAGGTTTTCCTTTTTGTCTTTCTCATCGTGAAATCTTCCTTCAAGGTCTTGGATTTGGACATCACGATGATAGATGCCTTCTTTCAAGGCTTCTAATTCGAAAGCTATTACTTGAAGGTTGGTCTTCTTGTCTTCCTCTGTTATGGCCTCCAGTGATTCCATGTCGGTAAGCAAAAATGCTGCATAATAATCAAGAACGTTTGTTACAAATTTCGTCTCAAGAAATTATAAATGAAGGAATTAACAACAGTGTAGTAAACAAATGTATTTATAAATGTTGTTGGTTGTTTACCAAAACTGATTCCAACGAGAACAATAAAATGTACATGCCCAGTTTAATGACCAAGATCAATAATGTATACAGTAACTATTTAAAGGACAAGGCCTGTACTGCATAATTTTTTTGCATGAAATCAAACTTCATTAAGAATCAAATTATTTAAAACAATTACATTATTGAATGTTCCTTTAATAAACCTCGATTCAGACATGCTAATGGTATTGGAAACAATGGAAC
This sequence comes from Actinostola sp. cb2023, assembly GCA_033675265.1. Lineage (NCBI taxonomy): Eukaryota > Metazoa > Cnidaria > Anthozoa > Actiniaria > Actinostolidae > Actinostola > Actinostola sp. cb2023. The sequence goes on along the minus strand of JAUJYZ010001411.1, from coordinate 193,537 downwards.
ATTCGGCGATCGTGTGAGAGTTCACACGTTGGGTTTATTAGAAGACAAAATAAAATGAGGCACCATCTTGCTTTGGCATAATTAAATGCAGCCTTGATAATTTTCGTACGAAAGGTACCACAAAACCAAGTTGATCATTGAATTTGCCTGCAACAGCTGATTTAAAGCGACTTTCTTTTACGAGGCTAAAAACGCATGTTGGTCGATGCCGTAAAACCTGTGGCTCTACTACTTTGTATTTCGTAGAAATATTTGTTGCATTACCTTAGCAGATGCAATTTGGCGAAGCTGATTCCATTCAGATCGGTAAGATGTGGTACATCGACATTGGCGAGACTACGACTTCCTCTCTTCTCTACTGGTGGTTTGTTTTCAGATTGAGCGTCGATCACGTGACACGCTGCATGTTTAATTCAGGATACCTGCTCTGTGGGATAAACACTGAATAGATTCGTTCGTGAAATTAAATAGTCGTTTTCGTACGAGTGGAAAGTAGTTACGGTACGGTTCGTAACCGTTTTCTCGGTTTAGCACTGAATGATTTTGCTCGCTGAGATTGGTTGAATAGATGCCTTTGATTATTTCCGAAGGTTTTGAACGTTTCCAAAGAATTTCCACGATTTGGAAATTATTTCTAATGAATTTCCAAGGTTTCAAAATCAGTTGGAAATTGAATTTCAAATTAACGAAATTCGAAAAAGTACAACGAAAAAACCTTGGACGGCCCTTAATCCCCTCCCAATGTGACCTACGACCTATTATTATTATTATTATTATGTCCAAGTGATAGATCTATCGTACGATACCTTTCGGTACAATCAGAAATAATGAAGCAACCCAGAACCACACTGGAGTAAACGCGCGCTCTTCAAACTTTGGAAGTTCGTAGGAAACTGATTTCATTTCCCAATGTCATGGACATTTCAAACAACTTCCAAGGTTTATTGAAAATTCTTAGTACATTGTCCCATCCCTCTAAGTGAAAGGCAACCAAGGCATGGGTTTAGTTTAATAGTAAAATAGTACAATTTGGAGTAATTTTCACTTTTCTTTCTTCCGCCTTTTCAGCCTTGTTTATTAAACCTGATTAGATTTAGATATATTTAGTTTCCTCTTTTTTTCTTCTCTCTTCTAGGATTAATTTAGTTATCATTCAGTTCTTTGTAACTTGTAACATTTGACATGTCTATAGATAAATAATTACTGACCCTCATCAAAACCTATTGTTTTCTCTCTGCTCTATATCAGAGATTGCTGAGAGCAAAAGCTACAACACACTCAATATATCTAAGATTGCTGCCGACCTCAGTAACTATTTAATACATCATGACCAAATATAGAATGCCAAACTAGAAATATTTGCAAGATTTCAAAATTCGCAAGGTTCGGAAATTATTTCCAGTGAATTTCGAAGGTTTGAAGATCGTACGTTTTTTCCAGTTTCATAAGTGCAACGATATTTGAGCATATTACAAGTAAACCCATAATATATCCTCTGCAAACCAAATCACATGGACCTTTTCGTAGTCTCCCAGAATGGTTCATGATTCTGCGCGCGCAAGCGAGGTCAGTGGGGGAGGGGGGGGGGGGAAATATTTAGAATTGATCGTGTTTTGAGGAAAATATGACTACTGTACTGTATCAAATCAAGAACAGAAAACAAACTATTTTCTTTGCTTGAGAATTTGCATCTATCTTTGTAATTCTTCTTACGCAATTTTAATTTAAAAATCTAAGTTTTCTACTGAATTTCTTCGTTCTCTCTTAATATTTTCGATCTATTTTGTACCCTGACCTCGCTTGCGCGCGCAGAATCACGAAGCATTCTGGGAAACGACGAAAAGATGCATTCTGATTACAAATATACCAGGGATTTGAACAGTATATATGGTACACAGTGTAGCATCAGTGACTGGGAGAGGTTTGAGTAGAGAGTTCACCGACTTTATTCCAACAATTACTGTAATATTTAAATTTGGCTTCGGATGAATTGGTTGACAGCATAATATTGGGATCTATCTATCTCGTTAAAACACTCTTCGAATCTATTGCCTGTCGCACTGCCTGCTGATCAAAGCTGCAGAGTTTTCAAGTGATAAGGGCGCGTTTCACTGAGACAAAGTAAAGGAATAACTGGTGGAAAATCAATTCAACGGGGAAAAAAATGGTAAGAAATTTCGAAAATTATGGACAACCCTTTACAGTACGACTACACCAACCAAGGCCAACCCAAACAAATTTCGAATCAAATTTTCTAATCACATTTGTGACACTGAATTACAGAATGATGTCGAATTCTACAATTTAAACTGTTTCTTGTTCACTCTTGATCATATACATACACATATAAAGTAAAATATATGCTTTTAAAGCGAAAAATTGAAAATTTGTGCAGATTCTATTGTTTAAATACTCAATTGTGATTGGATAATTTGTATGAAAATTTGTTTGGGTGGCCTTGGTTGGTGTAGTCACACTGTAAGGTACTCCTTTTTCCCAAAGAAATCCGGTTTCACTGTAGTATTCTGTTCCATTCACAACATTCAGTTTCGATTTCTCGGAAGTCGCACTGTATTTTAGGTTTAAAGTTGAAGCTACTAAATACCAACAAGTGGTACGTCTGTAAAAATGGAACAACCAACTTCATTGCCTGGTTTCTTTCAAACTGACCAAATATGTTCCAATCAAAATGGAACAAATTCTGGATTATTCACCGAATTTTGTGTCGAATGGAACGCGCCCTATGATTTACTTCACAGAGTTCCAATTTGTATATACGAAGCACTCGAGCGACTGTGCCTTTACACTGCTGCTCCTAACGAAATTTCGCGAACAAGTCTTTCTTAGAAGCATAGTGTTAAGAGAACCTATCATTTACTGCACAGATAACCTACTTCTTCCACTGGCTGAGAAGTACCTCATAACTATGGTAATTTCAGTGCCTAAATGACAGATAATGTCTCTGGCTAATGCAATCCGTAATTCGACCTCAACGAACTTTTACATTCAAGCAAGTCTTCCAGTGACTTTCCGCTTGTTCGATTCTGGCTGTTTGAGATTTTCACTTGATCCTTTCCAAGAGTGCGTATCGAGCCCTCTATAGAGCATTCTTCCGTTCTCTTTTGAATGAAGGTGTGGAGTCCCTTTGCGGTCTGTGGAGTGTGTCTGCTTTTGGGAAGTCGAGGAATTGAACGGGCTGTTAGAATGGACCGAATGCTGTGCTATATTTCTTGGTGTGTCATTAGCTGCACTGGCTTTGCTGTTGTCTCTTGCATTCGAAGTCAAGGCAATATGAGGAGTCAGACCACAAAAATTACTGACTTCACATTTGGCTTGTCTGTTACCCAAATCATATAATTCCAAGAATTGTATGATTGACGGGTTGATGACATTATCAATGTCTTGGTGTTTGTCTGATGTGTAGCTGTTGGTCTTGGTGGGGTGTGTACTACATCGGTCAGGAATTCCAGGAGTATTTGTTGAATCGTGGTGCAGACTTAGCGTCCCTGGGGACTGGCCTATCTAGATCAAATCAAGCTATATGGTCAATGTATGCATGAAAGTGCATAAGAAATGAAAAGTTCTAACGGCCACAATTATGTAGATAAATAAATAAAATTTCCTGTGAAATTACTGCTTTGAAATATAGTAAACACATCGATTCATATGACGTCATTTTGTTTGCAGAACCTCAATTTAACTAACATGTTTGAAGAAAACAACGACAAACAAAAAACGACAACATAAACAGCAAAAAAAATGCATGTTTAATCTGTCTAAAATTGTTTGTTGTTCTCTTCGTTTTCTAGCACTAAAAGCGATCGATATTTGCAATGCTTTCAATGAATCCAGGGTGTTTGCAAAGTGACGTCATACTTCACAACACGTTTTTCATGGTTGATTTAACATTACGATTGTGCAAAAGTAAAATACATCAACTGAGGTACAAGTTATTAGAATGGAAAGAAGCGGTCGGGGGTAAATATCGAATGACTGGATTCGAGTGTTTTGATTGGCTAAATTAGCTACAATAGACCTTTTTACCGATACGGCGGCCATTTTGGAGTCTATTGTTTTGGCTAATACATTATGGGATGCTCAGGGTGCAAATGACCCAAAAACTGTAGAGTGTGGAGTCGCGTCAATATATTATTTTTCTATTTCACTCTAGCCATAGTGTTGTATGACTTACTATCTACATGTGTTGTGCATTGTTATATAATTTTGTACAAATTCATTGCTTTAAATTAAGTTTTCGTAGTTTTTCATAGCCAAATGGTTACTAGCTTGCACCCTGGGCATCCCATAATTCAAGATGGCCGCCGTATCGGTAAAAAGGTCTATTGTCTCAAGGTCGTTTGCCCTTGATAAAATAGTTCTGTAAATATCACTTGCATGGATTCAACGTTCTTGCTCCAGCAAACTAAAATTCGAACCCAGCCTTCCAATACTTACCACAGACCGTTAAGAAATCAACACTAGGAGGCCACATTACGTACCACTGCACCAGCCAAATCAGTAGGACCATTACCAGACGATCGTCCAGAATAACCATTTGTAATGATCCCAGGAACTACAGGGATTGGATCTGTTTTGGGACCTTAAAAATTAATAACAAAATTACTTACAAAATTCAAGCTGCAAATGAGGGTGACATTATTTAGATTTACAGTTCTGTATATACTGTAACGGCAACAATTTTTGTCACGTCATCAAAATGCCAAATTGTGCAATGGAATTTCAATTGCCATTGTGATGGACTGACTAGCCTCGTGTTCATGTGGAAACACAAAAGCATTTTCACCTGTATGAGAGGCTAGTCAGTCCAGAACAATGGCAATTGAAATTGGACGCCATTATTGCATTTGGTCTATTAGATTGAGATAAGCCAGCTATCTTTTACTATAGAACAATTATGCCCGAAACGTCTGTAAATATACTCACAAAAGTATTTACTCACAAAATTCAAGCCGCAAATGAGGGTGACATTATTTAGATTTACAGTTCTGTATATACTGTAACGGCAATTTCAATTGCCATTGTGATGGACTGACTAGCCTCGTCCATCATGTGGAAACACAAAAGCCTCTTTTAACACCTGTATGAGAGGCTAGTCAGTCCAGAACAATGGCAATTGAAATTGGACGCCATTATTGCATTTGGTCTATTAGATTTGTTTTCCATAAGCCAAAAATCTTTTACTATAGAACAATTATGCCCGAAAATGAACGTCTGTAAAAATACTCACAAAAGTATTTACTCACAAAATTCAAGCCGCAAATGAGGGTGACATTATTTAGATTTACAGTTCTGTATATCTCAAGGTACTTAAGGCCTGGTTCAAAAAGGCAACTTGGAAAATCACATTTCTTGTAATAACTCGCTGCTCTACGGCCACTTAGGCACAACTGATATTTAGGCATAAGGTTATATACAACATTTGAGACAATTTAGATCTAACAATTGTGACGTCATGTGGTCATGTGACCTTATGGAGGAAAATATAGTTTTTCTCGTATGCGGTGGCGAATTCAATTCACAATGAAATACCTTTTACGTAATAGCGTTAAGGATAACCAGTTAAACAAGATAGCGTTTAGAAAACCTCGGAATTATATATAGTTTAAGAGAAAACTACAGAAATATAATCTGATGAAATGGTCACGTGAACGTGAACCTCTTTTCCGAAATATTCTCCTTGCAAAAGCGCGCGGGAGACAGGTTTTCTAAACGAGGGTTAATAGATGATCATAAACGTGATTATACACGGCTATTTGCTTTCACTTTCCTCTTAAACTGGCGACCGCATTTTACTTTTGTTTTCAAAATTCTTTGTCACGTGGTTAACCACGTGATACGCTATTTTGGATTTCATTCACTTAAATGAGTAGAGGATATAAAAACTCTCAAGCTGTGCCAAGTTTTGTGATGTTTAGTCAAAATGATTAGACATTATAATTTTTTTCGTTTTTCTGTGATTTAAGGCTGTTAACCAGGCCTTAAGTACCTTGAGTACTGTAACGGCAATTTCAATTGCTATTGTTATTTTATGACTAGCAAACACGAGGGGGATGTGGAAAAGTCAAAAGCATTTTCACCTGTATGAGAGGCTAGTCAGTCCAGAACAATGGCAATTGAAATTGGACGCCATTATTGCATTTGGTCTATTAGATTGAGATAAGCCAGCTATCTTTTACTATAAAACTCAACAATTATGCCCGAAAAAGTCTGTAAAAATACAATTGACACTTTAAATAATTTTGTTTAAAATTGTTTTTGTAATTGTCAAATTCAATCAAGAACTTCTAGTTCATTTTCTAAATCGTTTACTATGTTAACATGTTGCTTTGTTTTTCTAAATTTTGTAATAAATTCAGGCACCCTCACTAAATAAAGAAATATGTGGGGGAGGGGGGGTCCATCATTAAGCATACAGTCAACCTCTATTAACGGCCATATACACAACTCTTCATATTTTAACCTCAAGTAAACTGACTTTCAGGTCCGATTTCTGGGCATTAGTTCAATTTGTTTTCCATATAAATCAAAAATGCATGTTTTTGACGCAATTTTACACCTCGAAAATGAACGACATTTGACTTGGATTTTCTTCCAAAATACATCCTTGCGAAACAAAACGCCACTTAACGGCCAACTTCCATCTCTTGTATATAGTCGGCCCAGGGTCTCTTCTGTCCAGGGGCTGTCTGTCCAGACCATACATTTATTCGTTTTTAAAACTTCCCTACAACGGCCACCTCTACAAAACCGAACTGCCACAAACTTTCGTTCCGAGGTGGCAGTTGTTGAGGCTCAACTATAAAGCGTGAGAAGATGTGAGGTAATCCTGTGTATGTAATAGTCCTTTTCGTATGAGTGGGAAACCTACGGTACGGAGTTACGGTTACGGTACGGAATCGAAGATATTTCGTCAATTCAACCAATCACAGAGCGCAAACTGAAATCATTGCTCAACCAATTGTTAATCAGAATGCTTAGTAACGGTACCGTCACCACACGGCACGAACGGCCGTACCGTAACTACTTCCCACTCAAACGAAAACTACTTTAGTAATTAGCAAGTCGTCTTTACCTACGACTTTGGACCACACTATGCTAGGGTCGTCAGTCAAAGGCAGTTGAGGCTCAGGTTTCTTTGCTTCAAATCCAGGGGGAGGTCGAACAGCTGAAGGAACAACAAAAAACAATTATAAAATACATTCAGAAATCCCTGTGATCTGATTGGCTGTTACCCGTGTTTGTATAAGGCTATGCAAACACGGTAATGACGTCGCAGCTATATTTATTTTATAAAACAAAGCAAACACGAGGGGGAGTTTGGGAGAAGTCAAGAGCTATTGTGTAAAACCGAATGTCTGAATCAGGCTGCAAGAATGGCCTTTTATGACCACTATTCAAAGTCATTTTGAAAGTCATTTTGAAAGTCATTTTAAAAGTCATTTAAAAAGTCATTTAAAAAGTCATTTAAAAAGTCATTTAAAAAGTCATTTAGAAAGTCATTTAAAAAGTCATTTAAAAAGTCATTTAAAAAGTCATTTAACCCATTGACTCCTACACCGGCCGAAACCGGCCGTAAACATCGATACTGCTTTGAAAAATTCTAACTTTCTGAATTTTCGCAACATCGATCTCATGGACAGTTATTAATAGTGACAACTAGATAACTCTTCATATTTTAACCTCAAGTAAACTGACTTTCAGGTCCGATTTCTGGGCATTAGTTCAATTTGTTTTCCATATAAATCAAAAATGCATGTTTTTGACGCAATTTTACACCTCGAAAATGAACGACATTTGACTTGGATTTTCTTCCAAAATACATCCTTGCGAAACAAAACGCCACTTTCTCGGCAGACTTCCATCTCTCTTCTTGATATAGTCATTAATTTTTCCCTCTCTCTTCCTTAACTCGTCGAACAATAGCCATTTCCTTAGGACCACTTTTGCAAACACGTGTTTTCATTCTGCACGCCCGAAAAGGATGCCGGGAACACGGGAACATACGGGAATTTTCGACAGTGAGCATCCCGCCCTTTTCCGTTTTTTTAGAATATATAGAGTGTCGAGCCACTCGGTCCTACTGGCAAAATATTGCACCAGTTGCATTCTTTACAAGTCCAAAGTCGCCAAAAATGCCTTTGTAGGTCCTGCAATTCACCACAGAACAACCAGAGAGACGATTTCACAGTTGAGTCCGCCATTGCCATTTTGACGTTCGTAACGGCAGTGTCGAGATGTCTTAGTGAAAATCGCTCCTCGCTGCTGGGTTCTTTCAGCAGAACGGTCTCTACCACACCAGTCAAGCTTAATGATGCTGTTCTGGGGGCTTTTGTGGTGAATAATGGCTATAAACACTCTAAAAATCAAAATTGGCCTCTTCAAATTAGTGAACACCACTGGCCACGAACAGATCCCAAGATGAAACGCAAACCACTTGAAAACGCGAGCCCACAGGCATTCAGAACTGTCAAGATTTCCATGGAAACCCCTTATATGGAATCGAAATTTCCTACGACGTGATTAGGTCCAGAAAATCGCTAAAAAAACTCAAAATAGCTCAGGAGCGAATGGGTTAAAAAGTCATTTTAAAAGTCATTTTAAAAGTCATTTTAAAAGTCATTTTAAAAGTCATTTTAAAAGTCATTTTAAAAGTCATTTTAAAAGTCATTTTAAAAGTCATTTTAAAAGTCAGTTTAAAAAGTCATTTGTTTGAAGTCATTTTAAAACTTGACTTTTATGAAGTCACTTTTTAAAAGTCAAAAAAAAAGTCATTTTAAACGAGGCTCGAAAGTTTCAGTAGGTAAACATTAAAAAACTTGACTGTTTTGAGCACATAATATGTAAAAAAAAGAAACTTTGTCGAGGCTCGAAAGACAATTTTCCAGAAACATATTTCTAAGTACTGTGTTTTTGGCAAATAGCAAAGTTGGTTAGTTTGTCCATTCAGGTAATGAGACCGTGCATCGTGCGCATCACTTCTGCGCATACATATTTATTTATTTATGGGCTACCTGTGGTACATAGTAACATATTCTCATATGGAGACCCATGATGACAATGATATATGGGTGGGGCGAAAATGTTGCTGTGGACGTATATTCATGCGCACGAGGTACTGCACTGGTCACGTTACGCAGGGGGTAGGATGGGTGATAGCAGACACACATTCTAGAAGTCGTTGGAACAAGTGAGCACAAAGGAAGGAGTGCCAGTATAATACATGCAAGCGATGCATTGTGGGATATCTATTGCTATGCTAATTTCCATGCTTTATTTCCGGTACTGAGAACAGTTTTGTGTCTTTTTGGAAAGATTTTTTGATGAAATCCATCTTGATCTTAGTCATTGTGTGATATTTATACGATGCATATAATTAACTAGTATATACCAACGAGCCAATCAAGGAACTAAAACTGATTTAAGCCAAAAACTATGGACTATTTCACTGAAAAAAAGAAAAAATTCTGAAGAAAACAAACCGCCAGCGCGCGCACGACAGCGTGAATGGCGTTAGTAGCGCGCGCACTTCAACTACAATATTGTTCCAAAACAGAACAGAATAATAATAATCCTCAACTTTCTTGCGATTTTTATCTTTGTCTATATAAAAAAAAAATCCATGGTTTACTGGTGAAATAGATCACTAGCCAGCAGCTGGCATTTTGTTGCCGACTCAATATCCAGAGTTTTGGGTGGAGAATATGGTAGAATAGCCCAACTTTTTTAACCAATCAGAGCGCGCCTTCTTACGAGATTGGCGAGTTGGCCAGTATATACTAATAAATCATATTTTCTATTACCTTGTTTGTGAGAAGTGGTCGATACATTAGCAGTCGTTTGTGCAGCAGGACTCCAGTCACTTGGACTACGTTGTTGTCCTTCTGCAGTGACAGGCCAGCCTACAAGATGTGCAGTAGTCATTGTAAACTAAGCGAAATATCATAGACGTTTCTAGGAAATTATTTCTCACATAGACCCTATGCATAAGTCCGTGCCATTAAAATAGACAAACTAAAACCTTTACAGTACAAATTGCTTCAACCATCGGAAAGAGTACTTCAAAATACACAACATTGGAAAGTTGGGTTGCTATAGACCTAATATTCAAGAAGTTATTACGGATCAAAAACAGAGAGTTTTGTATGTGTTTATCAACCGAAGCCTTTAGAGCCTCGTTTTCATGTGGTTTTTTTCACCACACTATAAAGTACTCATAACTTCGCAGGAATTTACTATTTCACCTTCAAACTCATAGACTAACTTTCTTGGAGCATTTGCTATCATTTTGAACCTTTTTGCTACTTAAAACATAAATGTTTAACTGTTATGCTAATTAGCAGTGGCCATCCTTGCATAGGGTCTATAGAATGAATGAATAAATAAATAAACAAATACTTATACATAATAATAATAATATTTATTTATTTGTATACACCTGTTTTCAAAAACGTTGTTCTTTTACAAAATACAAAATAGTAAATAGTAAAAAGGAATTAATTAGAGAAACAATGAGCCCCAGTTCTGTTTCGCGACACCGCCAATACCGACTATATTTTCGCCCAAGGCCGTCATTGTAAACCGATAATGCCGTCTCAAAATCGGGGGGTTTCTTGGTGTTAATTACAGAACACCAGATGACGTTAGACATCACAAAGAACGAGAAGAATGAACTTGAACCAAAACAATACCCTGCATACAAAGAATACAATGCAGACTGCAACACCAAGAAACACCTCAAAATCGCATTTGGTTTATAGAATGCATAATTACCAATAATTACCTGAAAAATTGATATTAATATTTGGTAATAGAGCTCTGAAACCTTCTTGCCAGTTTTTGAAGTCATCCTAAAAGAGATAATATTGTTTTATGGAAACGTTTGGAGGAACAACACTTGATTGTTCCTTTAGTTATTTGTCTGTCGTTTGTCTATACAGAAACGAATGGCAGACTGGGTTCGAATTATTGGAGTGCTCGTTACGTCATAGTCGCATGATTGGTTCCCAGATACAAAGCATTCCTAATACTCCAGTTTCAAGTTGTTAGCACCGCTGTACTACTTGACAAAAGCCTCGAGTCAGTGTAAATTATTCACAAATACCAACGAGAACGCGAACAAATGAAGGGGTGCCCATGAAAACTGCGTATGTGACTATTTTGATTATTTTCAAAATGTTATGCAATTGCTTCAAAAATACACCTACTGGCTTCTAAATACTTATATATACACATGATTTGGTGTTTTTAGATCGATTACACTCGAATTTTGGGCACTACAGTATATTTAATTTCTGATTGAATTTATCAGGATTAGTTGGTGAAAATATGCAAATTAAGAAACTTTTACGCGTCAGTGATCTGTGCGTGTTGTTCAACAATAACAAACCTTCAGATGTGAATGATTTCAACCTTTCACTTCCAGAGATTTTAGAAGTTTTTAGCGAATTTTGTTGCCATGGAAATCTTGACAGCTCGCGGGCTCAAACTATCAGGCGGTTAAGTTGTCTCGTGGCGTGGCTATCGGTTCTGGAAGTGCTTCGCAGAACTGGGCCACTTTGCCACAATTTAAAGTCTTTTATTGCCATGTTTTCACCACAGAAGCCCCCAGAACAGCATCATTAAGCTTGACTGGTGGTAGAGGCCATTCTCCTGGAAGAAATCAGGGGCGAGGTGCAATTTCACGATGAAACTGAATCTGCAAACACGGTGTCAGATTTTCAAAATGGCCGATTCAGCCGAGTGAGAGTTGTTTAATATCTCTGGTCGTTCTGTGGTGAATTCGAGGACCTACTAAGGCAGTTTTGGCGACTTTCGACTAGTAAAGAATGCAACCGGTGCATTAGTTTGCCTGTAGGCCCGGGTGATAAAAGACTTTATAAAATATCTCTAAAACATGGAGGTACGGAATGTCGTTGACAAAAATGTTCATGATATCCCAGAATGCAGTTCGGTCGTGCGTTGGAAAACAACAGGGATCCCGAAATAGTCGAATTGAAAATCCCCGAATATACCAAGGAGATGGAAGTTTGCCGAGCAAGTGGCGTTTTGTTTCACAATGATGTATTTTGGAAGAAAATCAAAGTCAAATGTCGCACATTGTCATGACGTCAAAAACGCGCATTTTTGATTTCTATGAAAAACGGCAAACTGCAAAACAAGCTCTTTTTCTAGTGTAATCGATCTAAAAATGACCAAATCATGTTTATATAGGTATCAATAAGCCAGCAGGTGTATTTTTGAAGCAATTGCATAACATTTTGAAAAACATGAAAATAGTCACATACGCAGTTTTCATGGGCACCCCTTCAAATGTTGTTGACAGTGCACAATAGAACACCTCCAGTCAAATAATGTTTCTATGTTTTTATTAGGCTACGAAAGTAGGGCCATACATAACCCAAAATTCAAGGTGGGGGTGGGCATTACGTATTTAAAAGGAAAAAATTAAAAATAAATAAAAATAGTGCAGTTCTCAGTACTTTTTGGTATCTTTTTTTGGGGGGGGGGGGGGGGGGGGGGGGGGGTAACTGCCCGGCCCTGGAAAGAGGACTATTACATGTAGCTTCTCTTGTTGGTTCATCCAACAACATGGCCGCTGCATATTTGTTGTTTATTCCTCAAGTGATTTTCGGTCACATGGTTGCACTCTATGGATTGTTTGCATGGACTGAATCAAACACTGCTCGCTCTGCTAAATATTAGGTGCATTTTGGAAGCTGTTGGTGCAGCCAGGAACACAGCGGTTAAAATGACGAGGCGTTAAAATCTCTAGAGTATGTTCAATATGGTGGATATGTCCATCGGTGAACTCCATCCAATCAAGTTATTTAGCAAACTAATATTGCAGTTAATTTCGAGGCTCTGCAAACAAAGTGATGTCACATCAACATATTTTGTATTCGAAAATCTATTTCAAAGCAATCGTTACACAGAAAATTGATCGTGATTTTCTTAAGAGCGAATGTCTGTAAATACCGACTATCTGCCAAGCAACCCACAAACAGTTCCCTAAATCGGTTCTTTAGCCAAAATAATAAGGTATTTCAACTTTAGGTCGAAGTCGGCCGATAGTCGGTATTTACAGACATTCGCTCTTAAGTCTACTAATAAACCACAATAAATTTATCGTGACATACACCCTATGCATAACTGAATGTCAGAATCGTAAAATCTCATTTACTTCGTTATTGGGAATATGTTACAGCAATATCTGACCATCACTTTGAAGAGAGTGTTATCAAAAATGAACTACCAAATTTTAAGGCTGTACTACGAAATCTTGAAAAGGTATAGTGATTTGAAATTACAAAGATTTGTGCCAAAAACCGGACTTTGGCCCTACATTTTTTGTAAATACCTCGTTTCCATGTATTTTGCACCTTTCAAACACTTACTACTTTATGATGGTTTCATTTCTATTAATGTACTTTTGGGGTAATTACTAAACTGCGGATGATCTTTCAATCTATTATTTTACCTTTACTTACTAGTTATTCTTTCAATTTATGCAAATTACAGAAATCGATTTATGCATAGGGTGTATAACAGTAGCCCATAAGTAGGAACATCCATGTAGCATTAAAATATGTCACGGCGTTTGAACAAGTTTGCCTATTTTTAGAACACGAAATTGCTGCAAATAAAACGAGTTGCAGCAAATAAAACGAGTTGCTACAAATAAAACGAGTTGCTGCAAATAAAACTGGAAGTGCACAGTGATTGGTCAATTTCGAGAAATCGTGCATAGACCCAATATGTAGCATGGATGCTCCTACTTATAGGCTCCTGGCACTTTGAGCCATGATGAAACGCGAATTCCGTTGTCATAGCAACTTACTTTGTTATTTCCTGTGATCTGTTGGTGTGAGGCAAATGCCGGTCTGGTTGGTATTGTTGCATAAAGACTTGGTTCTGGATGAAAAGTGCTTGTCGTTTGTGTAACCTCTTCTCGAAGTAAATCTGCTAGTCCTTTACTTGATTCATTCCAGGGATCAAAACCTATCAACATTATATCAGTTGTACTTCAATAAGGGTGCATTCGATTGACCTTATTCCAGAATAGGAATACACGGAATAACATCCCTAAATCGCTGTCACACAGCTACTTTCCACTGTAAAAGAAAACGATTCCTTGTTGTATCATAATAAAGTTACAAGGAACAGTTTGGAATTTTAAATGTGCTGAAATAAAAGCATATAAGTGTTTATTCCGTGTATTCTGGAATAGGGTCACAACAATTGCCCATTTCAAAAACGAGTGGGGAACTGGGGTGAATTTAGTGTCGCAAAGGATTCTGGGATCGTTACCTTCTTGTACTGAAGCAACATGGAGGGTAAGATCATAGAGAGTCAAAATAAGACACATTTTAGTAATGAAGAAGATATTCCCGGAGCAAAGTTGCTAAAACTGCCTGAGGATACCCACTGCAGTCATATTGCCAGTAATGTTGTGCCAGTAATGTTGCGTCTTACTTTACAATAGTGTATATTACTTAATAGGATCCGTGTCCTCTGAACTGTAATGTGTGTAATATTGCACACGTACCTATATCACACCGTAGATATGCTAACGGCCCCCGTCACTTTCGAATTTAGCAGGCCGAAGGGGCCGCTACTTTCAATAATACAGTACTGTTAATACCATATTAGCAGACTGCAGGACCGTTACTGTAGGGGCACATAATTTCAGGGCCGTTACTTTAGGGGGGGTCGTTACTTTCGGAAATTTCTATGTTCGCAATTTGTGAAGCGATCTTTTCCAAACTTGACATTTTTACTAATTTCAACGAGCTCTTTCCAGCTATGATAATCATATTTTTGTCCTATGCGTTTTGAAATTACATGATAAACCCTCATTATAAAGCTGGATACGCCGCACTGTAGTCATATTGCCAGTAATGTTATGTCTACTGTACAACAGTGTATATTACTCTAGGATCCGTGTCCTACGAACTGTAATGCAGACAACCTGTTACTGTATACTGTACCTAGGTCATCATCCGATGAAACTTTCAAATGTAGATTTGAAAGACCCAAACTACAGACGTTATCTGCTGGCCCACTTTCAAATAATCCTGGAGCTGGTTGATAACTTAAAAACAGACGATAATTAGATTAATACACATAAAAATGAAGAAATAAATAGAGTGATTGCAATAAACCCGTGAAATAGTTAGTAGACTAATACACTAGTAGACTTTATTTCCATTGTTTTCTTTTGTGTCTATTTGACTATTACACACTAACGTCTAAATTTGTATTGAAACTCTCCTTAATTGGACTTTCTTGTCATATTGATTGGTTCTAAACCTTTAGTATTAAATATTTTACGTAATAATAATATTAATAATAATTTATTTACAACAAAGTCATTGTATAATGAGAACATGTTTCGTCCTTACGGACCTTTTCAACTAGTTGCGTGCGTGGTGTTTTTATTTTTATTTTATGTTCTCATTATTTTTTTATTTTCCCATTATATGATGACTTTGTTGTACGTAAAGATTTAATACTAAAGGTTTAGAACCAATCAATATGACGTCTAAATTTTATTTCACGGGTTTATGGCAATCACCTAGGCCTAGTTCAGACGTCGTGCTAATCATGCTAGCCGTGCTTTTGCTTTTGCTTGTATTTTTACACGTTCGTATTTTGAACAAGCTTTTGCTCTTTGACATTAACGTGCATAAATAAACGATTGATTGATTGATTGATTGAGCCATTCTCATTTCAAACAATAGATAATGAGGCAGCTTCTTTTGAAGTAATTATGAACGGTTCTTGGGAAGTATGGCGTTTGAACTAGGCCTAAGTAAGTAAGTACATAAATAATCCACCAGACTGGCTCTTCTCGAGACGTCACTCACTCACACTCCTTATTATTTTCCAATATTTCATGCACATTTTCCTGTTACATAGCTAATACTGTTATCTAAATGTATTATATGGCACAGATACTACGCGCGCTCTTATTGGCCAATTAGCGGGCAGAACTTCCTGTACAGCCCGCTGAATACAGAAAGGTAAGGAAAAGCTATATTATAAATATCTTATTAACCTCGCTTGCTCGGTCCGTACAGGAACTTGGTTCATAACTTCCCGTACGGACCTCGCGCTCGGTTAACCCTTTGGTGCCAGGCCCTTTAAATATCGTTCGAATTCGAACGATGACGTAAAAAATCGCTATAGCGACGGATTTCTGTTGTTTTTCTAAAAGAAGCTTTGACAATGTTTTGTAGTAATAGCCAATCACAATAAAGCGATTGCATGACTCTTATTTCTCATTGGTTGGTATAAATATACGGCATGAAAATCATTCGAGCTCATTATGTATTCATGTTCAACATGGCGTCGCAGAATCGATCGGGAGAATCGCTTACAAGACTAAAATGTTGCCAAAATTTGCGTTCTGGATGGAAATGAGTCTGACAGTGATATTGATAGTGTTACTGGAGGAATTTCAAGCGGAGAGGAGATGGAATTAGACGAAAATCTCGAAGAGAGAAGCGATTCTGAAGCCGTGTTGAGATGAGTCAGAGACGCTGAAATACGATATATTGCGACATTTAAATTATCTTACATTTGTCAAGTTATTTCATACAAATATGCTGAAACAAGGAATAATATAATTGTTTATAAGTATCCAAGTGTTTGTACTTATTGATTGCGTTTGATTTTAGCATTATTTCTCTTTTGTTCAGTGGAATTCACGGCTATAAACCTAACCCCATTTTGACCTTTCGTGATAGAGTGAGGTGGCTATAAATTATTGTAGTTTCATGAATATTAACAGAATTGTAACCAAACTGTGCAATAATGTTTCACTTGGATCATGCTTCAATAACGTTTTGAAGAGTTTTGGATAAACATTATAATTACTGGGAAATTTGAATTTTATGGTAAAAATGTAGGTGGCGTGATCAAATAATTAGCATAAATTATAATAAATATTATTAATAAAATTATTATTTTACGTCAAAAGTATTATATTATTAAACTTCAATATCTTACCTTTATTTCGATGTGTAATGTGTTATGTTTTATTTGATATTAAAACTTAAATGATTTTTCTAAAAGCGACACTCAAAAATGGGTCAAAAATAGGCTGGCACCAAAGGGTTAATAATATATATATATACTCACTCTATGAGGTGATCTGTTGGTGGTATCTGTGGAGCTACATTAACAGGCCAACCTTCATTTAGAAATGAAACACTGTAAGACACTACAGTATATTAAAGCTATTCAAAGACATGTGTGAAGTAAATCAGTGACGTGTATAGTAGTCTTAATCATGTAACAGGAAATGATGTCACAAATTGACTTCACTAAACTATACGAGCCACAGCAAGTGACATCAAATATTTGTACATCATCAATTACTGTCTGTTACAAGACGTAATACAATGCATTCTTATATTATGCTTTTCACAATGTCTCAATTTTTGTCGGACTGTTGTACATCCTTGGTACCACACCCCTGCACCCTCGGTTCCACACCCCTGCACCCTTGGTGCCACACCTTGACACCCTCGGTACCACACCCCTGCACCCTTGGTGCCACACCCCTGCACCCTTGGTGCCACACCTTGACACCCTCGGTACCACACCCCTGCACCCTTGGTGCCACACCCCTGCACCCTTGGTGCCACACCTTGACACCCTCGGTACCACACCCCTGCACCCTCAGTTCCACACTCCTGCACCCTTGGTGTCACACCTTGACATCCTCAGTAGCACACCCCTGCACCCTTAGTACCACACCCCTGCACCCTCGGTTCCACATCCCTGCACCCTTGGTGTCACACCTTGACATCCTCAGTAGCACACCTTGACACCCTTGGTTCCACACCTTGACGTCCTCAATAGCACACCCCTGCACCCTTGGTGCCACACCTCGACATCCTCAGTAGCACACCCCTGCACCCTTGGTGCCACACCTCGACATCCTCAGTAGCACACCCCTGCACCCTTGGTGCCACACCTCGACATCCTCAGTAGCACACCCCTGCAACCTTGGTACCACACCTTGGCATCCTCAGTAGCACACCCCTGCACCCTTGGTACTACACCTTGGCATCCCAAGTAACACACCCCTGCATGCAACCTTGGTACCACACCTTTTTTACCGTTGGTACCACACCCCTGCACCCTTTGTACCACACCTTGACATCCTTGGTACCACACCTTGACATCCTTGGTACCACACCCCTGAGTCCTTGGTGCCACACCTTGAGACCCTCTGTACCGCACCCCTGCACCCTTTGTACCACACCTTGGCATCCTTGGTACCACACCCCTGAGTCCTTGGTGCCACACCTTGAGACCCTCTGTACCGCACTCCTGCACCCTTAATATAACACCTTGTGAGGCAGCATATCGTTCAGGATGCATTGTAACCCTGTCATACGACCATCCCATGATTACAACCACACCGAACAAGTCCACTCTGTTTATTATCCAGCAACCCCGTTACAGTGAGGACACACTAACCGGGACCACTTGAGCAAAACTGACCAATCAGATTACACCTGAAAATAATCACATTCCAACAAAAGTCATCTGCGCCAATAATCATTATGACTATAATGCTGATTGGCCAAGACAACTTTTGTTGGAATGTGATTATTTTCAGGTGTAATCTGATTGGTCAGTTTTGCTCAAGTGGTCCCGGTTAGTGTATCCTCACTGTAATACTACCATGCTGTTAAAAAAAATGCCTCAAAATATACCTTGAGTTGCTGTAGTTGTATTATCATATCCTTCTGTATGTCCAACAGTCTGTGGTATCGTTGGTGGTGTTGTAGATGGTACTGTCTGTGGAGTTGGTGTAGTTTCTGTAGTTTCTGTCTGTTTACTATCCATGTCTATTGTTTGACATGGTTGTTCTAGCTGCCCTGAATCATTCACGTCCCAATCTTCCTCTTCCCAGTAGTTCTCGTCATCTTTTTGGTTATAAAGTTCAAAACTTGGTGGGCTTTCCCTCAAGTGTAGCGAGTTTGAATAAGAAGACTCTGATTCTTCATCTTTCATATCCCTAACGAGAATAAACAGCAAGTTACATTGTTGACATCCAAATGAGCTACAAACAAATGGACTTCATCTATCAGAAACAAATTCATGATCTATTTAACAATAAATTAGACTACGAGTTCGAGGTTTCTATGAGGCAATAGTCAACGAGGTAATAATTCGTCGAGAAACTCCTCCGAAACATTAGCAAAACGCGACGACGAAGCCGCCATTTTGTTGTTGTTTACATCTACTCGGGGTCTATTTAACAGATAGAAGATGAACTCGAGCCTTCTATTAGCAGATAGTTGGTGAGGGGCGCTAGGCCCGAGTCAACTATCAGAGCCGATAGAAGGCAAGAGTAAGCCTTCTATCTGGTTTAGAATACCACAATTGACTATCTATGAAACACATTTTTATTTGTTTTCATTATTTATTGATCGCGCGCGCTGCCATCTATCAGCTGATAGCAGGTTAGTTTTGAACCAATCAGATTGCGAGTTTTGATATAGTAGACAGTTGTGGTATTCTAAGAGCTGATAGACCACTAGTAGCGCTAGTCTATCAATATTTACTAATTGTCCGGATCGGGTGGTTTGCTCCGGTGTCTCGCACGTCGGCATTAGTGATCATAGTCTTGTTTACGCCTATCGAAAAATTTCTATTGGTCTACCTAACAAGGGTCATTCTACGGTGACATATAGAAAGTTTAAACACTTTAACTCGCAAAACTTTCGTGATGACATTTGTTCACAGAATTGGGGCAGTATAAATCTACATGATGATCCGAACAGTATGTGGTGTGCTTGGAAAACTATTTTTTATAAGGTCGTTGATAAGCATGCTCCCATACGCACAAAACGTGTTCGTGTTGCCAAATCACCCTGGATTACATCTCAGCTAAAACAACACATGCATGAAAGAGATGTCTTGAAATTAAAAGCTTCTTGTTCAAATACTCCTGCGGATTGGCTAAATTACAAGAAATGCAGCAATTCTGTGAATACCGAAATAAAAAATGCAAAAGAATCGTATCACAAGAAGGCTTTTCATGACAATGCAGGGAACTCAAGAGCGACTTGGAGGATCGCTAATGAGCTCTCTGCAAGAAAATTGAAAAGCTCGAATATAAAAGAGATAAACAATAACGGTAACTCCATTGTTGATGCACAAAAGCTAGCCGAGGCCTTTAATGAACACTTCGCTAGTGTTGGGCCTAGGTTAGCTAGTGCAATACCCGATGAAAGCCGCTCACATTTAGAATATCTTGATTTTATTTCCAACAATGCAAATTTATTCGAGCTAAAACAAACCAATATAACTACAGTTTATTCATTAGTATCTAAACTAAGCAAATCTAAAGCAACTGGCCTGGATTCAATCTCTGCCAGGCTACTTTGTGAATGTGCTGACCTGATTGCTTACTCTCTTTGTTCCATTTTCAATCGCTCTATTGTCACAGGCATTTTCCCAGATGACTGGAAGTGTTCTAAAGTTATTCCACTATTCAAACAGGGGAAACGTGACGATCTGAATAACTACCGCCCAATCTCAATTATCCCGGTAGTGGCGAAAGTGTTTGAAAGAATAGTTTACGATCAGGTCTTCACATATTTAACTGATAATAACCTACTTTCTAGTCACCAGTCAGGGTTTCGACACCTTCACTCTACTGTCACTGCATTACTCGAGGCTACTGACAATTGGGCTGTTAACATTGACAAGGGTGAAAGAAACGCCGTAGTTTTCTTAGATCTCAAAAAAGCTTTCGATACGGTGGACCATGTCATTCTTTTGTCGAAATTATACGAGTATGGCATTGGGGGTATCTCTAATGACTGGTTCAATTCCTATCTGAGTGAACGCAATCAAAAATGCTTAGTGAATGGCTATTTGTCAGATAACTGTTCACTATCATGTGGCATTCCTCAGGGGACCATCCTGGGGCCTTTGCTGTTCCTCCTTTACATCAACGATCTCCCAAACTGTATTTCCCATTGTCAGCCTCGTATGTATGCAGATGATACTCATCTAACTTTCGCATCTGATAATGTTGATAGCATTAACCATTTTCTAAATCAAGATTTGGTCAATGTCAAAGAATGGCTTAACGCAAACAAGCTTACTTTAAATACGTCTAAGACAGAATTCATGTTAATAGGGTCAAGGCAAAGGTTAATGACTGTTGAGACTGTCCCGTCATTAACAATTAATGGAGCTTCTATCAAACAAGTCTCCAGTACGAAATCACTTGGATTATTAATTGATGAAAGTCTGTCTTGGAACGCACATATCGACAAATTATCTAAAAAAATTGCCTCTGGTATCGGGGCCCTGAAACGTATTAGACCTTTTGTTCCTCACAGAACTCTGCAGCAGCTTATCTTTACTTCGCTGATCCAGCCACATTTTGATTACTGCAGTGTTGTGTGGGGAAATTGTGGTAAGACCCTGGCCTCTAAATTACAAAAGCTACAAAATCGTGCGGCTCGGGTTTTAACTTTCTCCAGCTATGACACTGATGCCGATGATCTATTTGAATTGCTCGGTTGGAAAAAACTGGACTGCCAATGCCAAATTCAAAAAGCTGTTATGGTCTATAAATCACTTAATGGTCTTGCTCCGGATTACCTTCGCTCAAAATTTGTAGACCGTAGCAGCGTTACAAGCTATTCATTGCGGGACACCGAGTGCAAACTTACTATACCATTTCCTCGCACTAATTATCGAAAAAATAGCTTTAGCTATAATGGGGCTGTTCTTTGGAATGGCCTCCCAAACGAATTACGGCAAGCACAAACCCTTAGTAGTTTTCGTGCTGGCTGTAAACGATTTTTTAACTAGTTCATTAAATACACGGCACTCCTGAAAAGCAGGTTATTTTGTTTACTTATAGTATTAGTTTTTATATATAATAATTAGATAGATAGAGTGTTTATGTATATAGATATTTACAATTTTATCATATTTCTTTGTAAAATCCTGATGGGTCCACCATGTTTAAATAAAGTTATATTATTATTATTATTATTATTATTACCAATCAGATTGCAGGATTTGCGATAGACCACTAGATGGTTTATGCTAAACATATGTATATATTTTAGTTTTAATATTGAAATATTAAATAGTTATTGATTAGGTTGTAGTAGTTGTTGTAAAGCGCTGTGTACACTCAATTGGCTCTTGGTTCAATACAAACATTTGGCTCTTGGTCATTTAGTCAGGGGTGCTTTCCATTTGTTCAAAAAATTAGGTTGGGTGACCGATGCATAATGGTAAGAAGTTTTCCACTCACGTAGCAAACCAGATGGAATGGGAGCTTACCATTAATGCTTTGATCCAGTTTGGATTTGGAATGTATTCTGTGGGAACCCTGAGAGAACTGGAACCGAGAGATTCCACGAGATTCCATCAAATGGTTCAGAAATTTCCAGTCGGTTCGTTCCAACCGGAATAGTGGACAACCTCGAATGGTTGTCCACATTTTTCGGTTGGAATTTCCAGAAAATTAACGATACCATTTAATTCCCAACCGAAATTACCGGTTTTTCGAACAAATGGAAAGCACCCCAGCACGTACAGCCATGACCTCGAGCCAAATATTTTCCCGTCCGGCCCTCCCACTCAGTCAATAAGTACACAATTTTCTGATTTTTAGAGTCTGATTGTTTTGAAGTGTGATTGATGCATGCTAATGAGGCAAAAGGTACAAACAAAAACATCATCCTATATATTTTATGTAAACAAGACAAAACAAATGATATGATTATCCTACCAGCCAGATCCTGAAGGCAGCGATGTCCCTGAACAATAAACAAACAACATTGAAATACTGGAACTCACAAACATTCTTTATTAAAGAACTAGGATAAGAATAGAAATGGAAACTAATGAGAAATATACAGAACAAATGTTCGGAAAAAGTCAGATGCCTTGAGCGGGATTCGAACCCACGACACCCCGATTTCATGACAGGTGCTCTACCCACTGAGCTACCGAGGCAACTACAATGGCGTGGAGTTCAAATTAGCTCAAAGACGCTGATTTTTAACCGAACTTTATTAACGTTAAAAATAAATGATGTAAGATCAAAATTATGTGTGTCACTTTTGATGGGCTTCCTGTGGTAGAGAACATGGAATAATAATTATTCTATCCTTACACATGTAATAGCATGGGTTTTCGTTCAACAAGGTATACCCTATTGAATGTAAATGCAAGGATAATAATAGCTTCTATGTGGGCTGCCTGTGTAATAAAATGGTATGTTTATAGTCTCTACTCTTACCTGCCGTCTCTGACCACAACTCTTTAGAATCCTGTGGGGGAATCATTGAACAGCTGTTACATGACCATGTCAAGACAATGTTATGAAAAACGATCATGTTCTTTGAGTGTATAACTAATGCAACATTACATGTACATGTATAACTACTATACATGTAACAAAATGTAGGTGTAATGTAATGGCATTTTGGTATGACCTTGGTATAAGAACCTTACTATCTGCTTACTAAAACTGTATCACTTATTAATAATAATAATAATAATAATAATAATAATTCATTGATATATGGAGTCATCAATCCGCCAATCCAGTAGTCGAAGGGTTTAGAGATCTTTAGAGATCTTTAGAACTTAGGGCCTGTTTACATGAGGGAGAGATAACTATTCAGTGCTTTCTCTGTTTACATGGGCCAGGGTAGAGTTCTTTCGGGTACTAGGATCATCCTAGCACTAGGGTCATCCTGTCTCGCAGATAGGATGATCCTACTACTAGGGTTAACTCTTCGTCGTGTAAACAAAACAAGGAGAGATATGAACTCTAGTGCTAAGATTGTAATCACTTGAACATTTTGTGACGTCAAATCCATTGTCAATAAGAATACAGACAATGGAAAACCCCTTGCGATTTCTTTTTTACAATAACAAAGTCAAAAAAACATCCAAAAGCAAGGATAAAGTTTGAAAGAAAAACTGTTTCAAGCGCGCGCTGGATCCGTGCGCGAGCGATTCGTCATTCTATGTGTCTGTACTCTTATTGACAATGGCTGAGAGCCAATCAGATTGCGAGATTACGCTCTGGTAAACGAACCTACATTAGTAACGCAACTAGCAACGCATCCAATATATGTTGGCATTTTATCATGTAAATGCAATGTATAGTTGTCCCTATTGCTAGGAAGATCCTAGCACTAGGGTTATCCCTCTCTCATGTAAACAGTGACCCAAATTTCATGGGGGACAGTACTTAGCAAAATACAATCGGCATAATTTATTTGTACTGTTCTTTTATTATTTTTATTTTATTGTTTCACTTTGCTAGGGGGACCCCTGTGTTGTGTACGGCCCTGAACAAGTACATTTAGCGAAGAAATAAATGGTTACATCAGTTGTGAGGATCTTACAACAAGATAAACATAACATGATTTAATTACACCTATACCTTATCTGTAGTGACACCCCTGTAATGAATAATAGAACATACATTAATAAAATAATAATAATAATAATAATAATAATAATAATAATAATAATAATAATAATAATAATAATAATAATAATAATAATAATAATAATAATAATATATAATAATAATAATAATAATAATAATAATAATAATAATAATAATAATAATAATAATAATAATAATAATAATAATAATAATAATAATAATAATAATAATAATAATAATAATAATAATAATAATAATAATAA
Organism: Actinostola sp. cb2023; assembly: GCA_033675265.1. Lineage (NCBI taxonomy): Eukaryota > Metazoa > Cnidaria > Anthozoa > Actiniaria > Actinostolidae > Actinostola > Actinostola sp. cb2023. The sequence continues at coordinate 168,784 of JAUJYZ010001411.1, read as the reverse complement.
TAATAATAATAATAATAATAATAATAATAATAATAATAATAATAATAATAATAATAATAATAATAATAATTTGGGGGGCTAATCATTCTTCATTGCAGCCGGTAGCTGAATTAAGAACCTTGGACGTAGCTCAACATGGTCTAGTCGAAGGCATATCAAGTCGCTAATGCTGCCACCATACGACTCATGTCTGACCACGGAGTATCACCGTGTATCATTAAATTCCACGTCGTTAATTTTCGTGGTAATTATTCACAAGTCTTTAATTTCGCGATTTTTTTTCAAACGCGAAAATCGCGAAATTAAAGACGCACAAAAATAAGTGATAATAAGGTAAACGTCTGTAATAACACATGGCTCTTGACCAATGACAATAAAAGAACATTTCGTACATACATTTTTCTTGCATAATTTGATAAGAGCTGCTGTTCATATTCCTGATGTTTGCTGAGGAATGAAAAAATTATGTGTTACAATATTATTATCTCATTATCATTGCCATTTACAAGCAAAACAATCAAAGTGCCTTAGGCCTGGGTTGCACTTTTAAGTTAAAAAAAAAGATTTAAAAAAAGATATATTATTGAAATGTCCAGACAACTTAGACGACTTCCAATCTCTGTGTTGAGGTCGCACTTGCAAATGGAAAAGGTTCTGTCGCATCGTTTTTGTATGTGGGAAAGTTATGGTACCATATTGAAAGAGTTTGATTGGAAGAGATGCATCTGCACGCTTTTTGATTGGCTCAGAAAGGAAGCCATTTGAGTGTCACGGTACCGTAGGTTTCCCACTCATACGAAAACGACACATCCAGACAGACGTACATTTGTACAGTACTGATCGAAACTAACCTCAAAAGCAAGGTTAACATTTTTTTTTATTTTTTTTATTTTTTTTCCTTTTCTTATTTTGTACATAGATAGTTTATACATTAAGATAATATTAATAGTTAATTATGTTATTTTCAACACCCAATATTATATTTAATATGTTTGATTCTGGGAGCATTATATCAACATTCTTTAACCAATTTCTTATTTGAAAATAATAGTTTTTTGATTCTATGCAATGGAAAAAAAAGTGATCTATTGTTTCAGGGTAAAGAAGACAAAAAGAGCAAACAGAATGGTCCAGTATTTTGAAACGATGAAGGTCGCGATTTAAATATAAAAAAATAAAAAAAATTAAAAAAGCAAGGTTAACATATGTTAACGCAAAGTAAAGCATGGTGTGCATTTGGAGTTTTGCACACGCAAAGCAAACCCAAAGCAAACTATTCTATTCTAAATGTCTAATGGATTTTTTTTCGAAAGCATTTGGCAACATCGTTATTAAATAAATACAAATTCAGTACTTTACCATAAATGTACAAAATAATGCACACAAGAAAATTTTTTCCTTTCTCAAACACACTTCAGCAAGCAAAATTAGCCATAAACTGAAAGCGAATATAGTGTTGAAATTATCTATTTTCAAACCCACGAGTTCGATGACATTTTAGATAAAAGATGACAATGTTTTCGCAAAGAATGAAAGGAACACAACATAATTTCCACCATTTCTTATTTGACAAAGAAAATAATCAGTTGACAAGGGAGTATGGCTAGAATGGAACAAAAAAGTGATCTCGCAAACTTTACAAAGTCCGAAAAAGTTAAAAAAGTAGCAAACAGAATGATCCAGTATTTTGAAACGAAAGGTATTTAAATATAAAAAAAATAAAAAAATAAAAAAAGCAAAATATTAACAATATGTTAACAGAACAAAGTAAATCACTGGTGTGCATTTGTAGTTTAACACACGCATTTACGTTCGTTCGACCTTCGGATCGGGCAAACTATTCTATTTGTACTAAACTCTAAACGGATTTCATGTTAACGAAAGCATACATTCAACAGACGTTATTAAATAAATACAAATTCCACTTTATCCAGATAAATGTATCCAAAACATAAAAGCACACACAAAATACACAAAATATCCAAAAAACACATCAGCAAGCAAAATTACCTAAACTGAAAGCGATTTCTGTGTTGAAATCTCATTACCAAAGGACACGAGTATCGATGACATTTCCAGATAAACAGATGACAACGTTTCAAGCAAATGAATGAAAGGAATCCAGACAACACATAATGTCCACATTTCTTATGACATATCCAGACAAACACATCAGATAGACACATCCAGACAGACGGCAGTATCCAGACAGACGTACAGACAGACGTATCCAACTTATGTATTCAACAGACGTATCCGAAAACATTCCAACAGACGTACCAAGACAGAAGAATCAGACAGAACAGGGGTTTAGGCACGCGCCTTATTGAGAAAAAATCGTAAATGGCCCGTAAAAAAAATGCGCCCCCAATATAGGTCTTCTGAAACATAATTTGTAAAAATGGCACACAATGGGAAATCTTCCTTTAGAATCAATTTGATAAAATTCACTATTAAAGATTTTAAATGTGTCGTTAGACGTCATTTTCAGGTGGATTAAAGTGGTTTTCCTTTCAAAACACGATAGTAAAAAAAACATGTCCAAGGCGTTCCTTGCATTATCGAGCATTGGGAGTTGGCACTATTCGTTCTTACATCGTTTCCTATTGGTACAGAATTGGCCAATCAAAATCGTTGATACGTACAATGTAGTCTTACATGAAGTTCTGACCCAACAGACACGTGAAGAGATGTCTTGTGAAGATCGAAAACAACATAATTTCCGTGCATAATTATTTGAAGCCACACTTTTTTTAAATCTTTTTTCACCTCCAGTTTCATTTGTCTTTTCTGCCTTTTTAATCTCCTGCCACTTTTAATACTATGTACATTCTTTCTTTTTTCTTTGTTAAATGTTTGTTATCTATGATTTCATCTTTTCATCCACTGGTCTACATACTTTCCACCTGTTCTTTCTCCAGATCTGGCAATTTCTCAGTGAATTGTCCCTTTCATTACCTTTTCACCCTAAGCCTTCTAACAACATGTATCCTATACAGTTCAACATTGTTACCCTTATATTCATAATTCACACCCTCATCCATTCGCTTTTCTTCCATATCCCGGCTCTCCCCCACTCATAAATTTACACTCATCCATTTCCCTTTTTTTTCATATCTTTTTTTCAGATAGACCCCATCGATGGTCTGAATACCCTGCTAGCTCTATTGTTCTGGAATAGCCAGTCGATTATCAAAAAAGGTTATGAAGTGTGGTAACTGGCCCATGGCCCCAAGTTTGAAAAAATGGCCCTTAACTTTCTAAAGTTTAGGGCCATTGGCACTTTGCTGTTTTTGTCTATCCTAACCCCTGCAGACATATCCAGACAGACACATCCAGACAGACACATCCATCCAGACATATCCAGACAAACACATCCAGACAGACACATCCAGACAGACGTACATGTATCCAGACAGACGTCCAGACAGACGTATCAAGACAGACGTATCCAGACAGACACATCCAGACAGACGTATCCAGACAGACGTATCCAGACAGACACATCCAGACAGACACATCCAGACAGACAAATCCAGACAGACAAATCCAGACAGACATATCCAGATAGAGGTATCCAGATTGAGGTATCTAGATAGAGGTATCCAGAGTTTGAGTTGAGTTCGAATCCTTGTTCAGGCCACGAGAGAACAAGATGAGAAAAGACGAGATGAAAATACAAAAGGGGAAGGGGACTGAGGCGCATTTCTCTCACGCAGCCAGAATAACAACTCAAATTACAATCTTCATGGCAGAGTTCCACGAAAAAAGTAGACACTCTTTTGTAGTCTATTAAACTTTAGCTCTGTTGAAATCATGAGTTATGGCCACTTTGTTATATAATTAGAAAATAAGTCCCTTCTTTTCCTTACTATGATCTTCAGATACAAAGAGTTACTGACCATCCATTTGTGCACTTCAAAAGGTACACAATGTTCAGTGAAAATCTGTGCTAACAATCATCAACTACATGTACATTTGTACGTTTCCGTTGCTAAAAATGTCCTGTGCATCTGTATCTAAAAAGGGCAACTTATAAATGCGCAAAATTAAAGTATCACAATAATTTCATGCGACGAGTGTACTTCAGCAACATTTGTACATACAGTCGAACCTCCAGTAACCGACCACCCAAAATGTCAAGCTTTGTGGTCACTTACAAGGGGCGGTCGCTTACATTTTACGTGGAACTGAACTTTTGGTCTTTGAAAAACCGGTCGCTTAGGAGAGGTAGTCGCTAACGAGAGTGGTCGCAACTGGAGTTTCAACTGTATGTAGTACTTACCCATCCTGCATTTCCTCTTTTGTAAAACTGGCTGCCTCATCACCAAGATCATGCAGATACATACAATCCTTAAGATAGAGGAAATGTATGCCTCTGTCAGGTTCAATGTGTACAATATCCATTATTATGAATAACACATGTACTTACCGGTTTAGGACAAGGAATATTTCTAAGAAAATAACTGCAATATTTTGTCGTTCCAAGTGATGCTCTGGAATAAGAAATAACATCATCAAATAACTATGATATTACTTGTACATATAACAGATCCATATATGTGACCGATTCAACCAACCTGGTTGCATCAATTGCTCATGAATTATTCATGAGATTTAGAAATAGTACTTATAAGCCTCTACTAGATACATGTACAACTCTACAGTATTTCATGATAATCTACTGCAAAAATACACATGTAATAAATCAAACAACTTACTTGAGAGTTCTACCATCCAAGTAAGCATTACTAACAGCAAGAATAGCTTTGTGTGCATCCTAACAAAATGACAATTAATATTACAACACAACTAGAAACAAGAGCACATGAACGACTTGGCATAGAAATAGCTTACAGTGCATGTATACATGTATACATTGTATATTGGGGTCGGGGGTGGGGGTGAGGGTCCTAAATCTTATTGTACATGAAATGTGGCTGAATGTAATTTAGGCTAAGTTAAAACCGCGTCATGCTGGTCCAGCGGTATATCCAATTAATGCTGATTCCGATCCTCGGGGGACCCTGCATGGGCTTAGGGCCTATTGGCAGAGTTTGCTACTATCATTCATTTTGCTCGCACCCATAGGAATGCCATCAGGTGAGCAATAGGTGAGTATATTCCCCCGAGTGGATCAGTGTGACGGGTATCAGACGCAGTGGTGAGCTGTGGCCCGGTTGCCATGGTTACCTCCTTTGGAAGGGCGTGGTCAGGCGTGACCAGCTACTGCCCCGGTATCCAACCCCAAACTTATCATTGACGATGAGTTTTAAATCGCGTTATGTACTAAGTACCTCGGATTACATCCCATGTACATCTACGGGAACCCAGGGGTATATTCTGTCGTCCATTACTCGCTCCCAGAGAAATACCCATGGGAACCGAGCCTGTTGTATGTAACTTGTTGGACCGGAAGTCAAAATTCAAAATGGCGGCTGTTCTATACAAACCAGAATATACATGTACCTGATACTGATTGGTCGACCTTCTTAGGTCAGCCAATCGAAAACGAGAGTAATTTTGACTTCCAGAACAAGTTCCAACAGTCTTCGTTCCCAGGGGTATTTCTCTGGGAGAGAGAGTAACGGGCGACAGAATATACCCCTGGGTTCCCAAGGATGAAAGATGTATAGAAATCGAGGGAAAGTTACAGTGCTATAAAGATGTACTCAATCATAAAGTTTGTCTGAGCATTTGCCCTAGAAAGAAAGGAGAACAAATCTGATCTTTATAGTACTTTAACTTTCCCTTATTTTCTATCTGTTTCACTAGTGCTACATGGCACCTTTTCCTAGCTAGTTAATTTCAACACAAATTATCCAATCACGTTTGAGTATTTGAACAATAGAACCTGTATAAATTTTAATTTTAACTGCTGATGGTGTATTTACATTCAGATCAATGTTAAATTTGTATAGATTCTAATGTTCAAATACTCAAATGTGATTGGATAATTTGTGTTGAAATTTGTTTGGGTGGCCTTGGTTCATGTAGTTGCACTGTAATCTGTTAGGCAGGTGGCTCGCATGGGTCTTCACACCTTGCCTTCTTGGATCTACTGTAGTACTTGTTTCTTTATTTGTTATTATAAATATAATTTATCTATGTTTACGTCCGTTGTACTTACCAGCCAATAAAAGTTGTTAAAAATAAATAATAATAATAATAATAATAATAATAATAATAATAATAATAATAATAATAATAATAATAATAATAATAATAATAATAATAATAATAATAATAATAATAATAATAATAATAATAATAATAATAATAATAATAATAATAATAATAATAATAATAATAATAATAATAATAATAATAATACTAATACTAATACTAATACTAATACTAATAATAATAATAATAATAATATAATAATAAAAGAGTATTTATATAGTGCATCCTGGAACCTCGATGCGCTTTACAATAAGAAAAAGAACTAAAAACTAGTGGATTATAAAAATAAAATAAAAATAAAGAAAAAATACTATAAAAAAATACTATAAAAATACTAAAAATAAATAAACAACAACAATGATGCAAGTTACTTGGGCCGTTTTCATTGCATGACTTCAATATTGATTCCTACTCACCTCTTCCTTAGTGAAAGTTATGTATGCACTCGCACTAGGACCCTGCAAAATACAGTACAAAAGACTTTATACCTACATGTATGTCTCATACTCATTAATAATTCATGAGGACAAAACTACCATGAAGGAGGTTTGATATGCGATCTTTAAGTAGCAAACAATTTGGTAAACATTATCTTTGAATTTGTCCAATAATTGAAGGGGTCCCTGCAAGAACGGAGTAAGTGACTTGTGATCAAAACCCAAATTCTCCTTTGAAATTCAAAGAATCTTAAGGAGAATTTAGATTTTGATCAGAGATCACTTACGTTACATTCTTGCACGGAGCCCTTCAATTACTTGGCTGGCTGCCTGTGGCTCGCCGAGTTAAAACAATGGGCTTTCTTTTTCTTATGGCCACAAATCACCAACTAATATTTAATAATTAAAAATTTGTATAGCGCCTATACAGATCAGCTCTAGGCGCTTTAATTGGGTACCAAAGTGTGCTCTGTACCGCTGAGAAAACCGAAGGCTCATATTACCATTGCTGAAGCCTGCCAAGTGTACGCTTATAGAGCATCTTGTTATTTAATGGTTAGAGTATTGTATGGTTGTCTTGCAGCAGGGGAGGATTTCTCAGTATCAATACACAGGCCCTCTGATATTACGCGATGGTGCGATTTCGCACATTTGGCCTCAAATCGCATCCGATCGCGTAATTTACCAATAGCCGCATAATTGATGAAAAATAGCACAATATGAACAAATCCAAAGCAAATATTCGCTTTATTTAAACTTTCATTGACAGTCAACCGTTATTTCAGAGGGATTTTCCTTTGAAAACACCTTAGAAACCCTCTACAACACGTTCGAGATGTGATGTGTATGATTCAAACAACGTACATACTAGATTCTATGCGTAGATTGTCTTGGAGGCCTGGCACTAGTTATTTGGGCTTCCTGTGGAATGACTGATTTCCGTGAAAATTTGTCCCGTAAAAAGGCCGATTTTTTTTGACTGAATCATAAATATGCTTAAAAAGAAAGAGCATTTTACAACAAAAAAAAAAATATTACATTCCTTTATAAAAAGGTTAAATTAACCATTAAAAAAATCGCATAATTTTCCGCATAATTTCCCTTTTTTTCCGCACAATTTCCGGGGTTTTTCCGCACCATATCAGAGGGCCTGAATACATTGACTCACCTGAGGACCAGCATAATTTGTACTATTATTTATTACAATCTTGTGAATTTTTCCAAACTTCCCAAAGTATTCTGTTCTTTTCAGTAGCTATAAAAAGAACATTATTGATAACCTTTAGTAAAACAGCAGCCAGAAACAAATATATCCATTTATCATATTATGACCCGTATTTCCAGACTCATGCACTCCTAATAAATACAAATCATTGGAAAAAGTCACTTGATGGGGAGCGGATGTGATGGCGTAAGTCAGGCAGGAAAAACCTGTATTTCCAGACTTGTGCACTCTTAATGAAACTATTGGAAAAAGTCATGTAATGGGGTGCGAATGTGATGGCGTAAGTCGGGCAGGAAAAACCTGTATTTCCAGACTTGTGCACTCTTAATGAAACTATTGGAAAAAGTCATGTAATGGGGTGCGAATGTGATGGCGTAAGTCGGGCAGGAAAAACCTGTATTTCCAGACTGTATTAATGAAACTATTGGAAAAAGTGCACTCCAATCTCGTCCCCAGAGCCTGCGTTACTTTCGACCAGCGGCGAAGAACGTAGGCTCTGGCATAATCCATTTTTGAGACAATTTGATTGGCTATTCCATTTTAGAAACTACGCACGCACAAGATTCCGGAAATGAAATATATCCAATGAAAATTGAGTTGTCAAAACAACCCGGTGTCCCAACTTCCGTTCAAAACAAAAATTAACATTTTTCAACGGTTTCATTGACATGTTATTTTAAACATGTCGCCTCGATCTGCAATATTAAAATATCTAAGCACAGAGAAAAATCCAGTTTATCTAAGCTTATATGTATCTCGAAGTGTCTTGGAAAGTTTTCAAACGAAGCTCAAAATTTACACGAAGCTTAAGAGTGATGGTTATTCAAAGAACATATGTCGATCGTAAATCTAATATTCTTTAGGCTAGCAACTGAAAGGCAGTGCCAATCGAGGTGCTTACGAAGGCGAAAGATTCAAAAGAAATACATTTGAAGGAGAGACAACAATAACTAGAGAAGATGAAGATGATAGATTCAAATAATTAACTGATATGTAAAGTAGACACGAGTAAATATAAACCCATAGGAAGAACTGTTCGCGTATCCTTCTGCTGTAAAACCACTGCTTTTAATAAAGACTTCAGATACTGCGTTTCTTTCACTGTTGTATCTTCTTTACCAAGTGCTTTTAAAGCGTACTCTATTCCCTAATGAAACCTTTCGAAGGATTCCACTGAAACTGAATCGACAATTTGACTCGACAACAACCAACTGCCCAGCTAACTTGCGCATGCGCTCTAAAACCGGAAGAACAAGAAATCCTGTTCCCAAAAAATGGATTATGCCAGAGCCTACGTTCTCGTCGCTGGCCGAAAGTAACGCAGGCTCTGGGGACGAGATTGTGTGCACTCTTAATGAAACTATTGGAAAAAGTCATGTAATGGGGTGCGAATGTGATGGCGTAAGTCGGGCAGGAAAAACCTGTATTTCCAGACTTGTGCACTCTTAATGAAACTATTGGAAAAAGTCATGTAATGGGGTGCGAATGTGATGGCGTTAGTTGGGCAGGAAAAACCTGTATTTCCAGACTTGTGCACTCTTAATGAAACTATTGGAAAAAGTCATGTAATGGGGTGCGAATGTGATGGCATAAGTCGAGCAGGAAAAACCTGTATTTCCAGACTTGTGCACTCTTAATGAAACTATTGGAAAAAATCATGTAATGGGGTGCGAATGTGATGGCGTAAGTTGGGCATGAAAAACCTGTATTTCCAGATTTGTGCACTCTTAATGAAACTATTGGAAAAAGTCATGTGATGGGGTCCGGACGTGATGGCATAACACTACTACTGTAAAACCCTATGAAAACCCCATGAAAAGCCTATGAAATAGGCAGAACCTATGAAATACCCTATGAAGTTTTTTCATAGTGCTATGAATTTGATTTTTCATAGTCCTATGAAAAGGTTCAGGCTATGAAATTTTCCTTTGCAGAAATTATCAGATTTATACCCTATGAAATGAAGTTTCATAGGTATAGCCATGCTATGAAATATCTATGAAATTTTCCTCTGGAGAATAAACCCTATGAAAACAATTTCATAGGTGTAGCCATGCTATGATATAACTATGACATTGCAGTTCAAGGCTATGAAATTTTCCTCTGGAGAATATACCCTATGAAAAAAGTTTCATAGGTGTAGCCATGCTATGAAATAACTATGACATTGCAGTTCAAGGCTATGAAATTTTCCTCTGGAGAATATACCCTATGAAAAAAGTTTCATAGGTGTAGCCATGCTATGAAATAACTATGAAATTGCATAACAAAGGCTATGAAATGCAATCACTATGAGTAACCTATGAAAAATATAAGTTTTATCTGAATTTCATGGGAGTAACCTATGAAAAACTATTATAAGTTTTATCTGACAACTTATGATTTAAACTTACCAATCAATGATCTGTTTTATAGTTGTAAAATATTTTGGTAAACAACTAATAATACATTTCCATCATATCATTTGATCATAACACATTTCATAACTATTAAAATAATATTAATGTAAAACATACAACATAAAAACAATCATATTTATCCTTGTATTTTATGTATGTACCAGTATGAGCAAATAAACATTACACATTGTCTCCCTAAATGACATGTAGGTATATGCTCCAAATCTTAAAAAGGTGTTGTGAGAAAACTATGCACTTGTACAGCAACGAACTAAGATTTGAGAAAGAGCAGACACACTGCAGTTTGAAAGCCATTATGATATGAACAAACAAAATGATGTGGTCAGCAGTTCGATCACATGACTAAAATACGGCTGCTGATTGGTCCGTGGCGTGTTTGCAAAAAAAGTGTGGAAAAATGCAGCTTTGCAGTAGTCAGTGAAGTTGTCAAGAAACTCTGGCTTTTTATTCGTTTTTATGCTGGTAAGAAAGACTGTTTAGCTATTTTTGAAGTAAGTAGAACAGGTAAAACAGCTTAGTAAGCTTTTACATGTCTTTCAGGCACATTGGAAGAGAAAAACATGCATAAAATGACTTAAAACAAGCATAGACTTTACTTTCTACGACTCTAGCAAATCTGTAAGTACCAACTAAACATGTTGTCCTTTACTTTAGGCTATAAGTTATGTTAGAACTATTTGTTGATAAATAAAGATAAACATTTGTGCACAAACTAGTTTGAATGGCTGTCTTTATTATTTCTATATCAGGTAAATCGTTGTTCTTCAACAAGCTATGAAGATTTGGTTACAAGCATTGTTAGCCTGACAAAATTGGTAGAAACAAAAGCTATAGTTCAACACTTTGACTAGCCAATAACTGCATATGTAAAACATAGATAAACTATTCAAATAATACTCATCATATTAGTAAACTATTGTACTTACATAATATTGGTAAAATTACATGTACAAAATTAATTTGCATTACCATTTTGATGTCTCTACATAATACAGTACTGAGTCTACAGTATGTATCTTGGCATGCAAGTATTACCTACATTTGTATGAAACTTTTTCTTTTTAATAATAGTTGTTTGGTTTATAATAGTTTTCATTTATTTTTCTATTTATTACATATCTTTTGTTTTGGCACATAGCCTTTTCATAGGCTGTAAATTTCATAGCTATTTCATAGGTCACAATTTTCTCCCGGTATTTATGTTTCATAGTAATTTTCTATGAAACATACTATGAAACGGGACATGGTTTCATAGGTCACAATTTCATAGGGCAAATATATGAAATCCCTATGAAGTGTGACCTGTTTCATTGGTAGATCCTATGAAAAAGATTTCATAGGTACTTCATGGCCATCATTTCATAGGGTTTTCATTTCATAGCATTTTCATAGGGATCATTTCATAGCCTTTTCATAGGCTGTAAATTTCATAGCTATTTCATAGATCACAATTTTCTCCCGGTATTTATGTTTCATAGTAATTTTCCTATGAAACATACTATGAAACGGGACATGGTTTCATAGGTCACAATTTCATAGGGCAAATATATGAAATCCCTATGAAGTGTGACCTGTTTCATTGGTAGATCCTATGAAAAAGATTTCATAGGTACTTCATGGCCATCATTTCATAGGGTTTGTTTCATAGCATTTTCATAGGGATCATTTCATAGCCTTTTCATAGGCTGTAAATTTCATAGCTATTTCATAGGTCACAATTTTCTCCCAGGTATTTAATGTTTCATAGCAATTTTCTATGAAACATACTATGAAACGGGACATGGTTTCATAGGTCACATTTCATAGTACTATGAAAAAAACCTATGAAATACCCATGAAAATATAATATTTTTTATCAACTTCATAGTATAATCCCATGAAATGGCTATGAAGATACTATGAATATTTCATAGGCTTTTCATGGGGTTTTCATAGGGTTTTACAGTAGTAGTGTAAGCTGGTCCAGAAAAGCGATACGCTCTTAATAAAACCATTGGAAAAAGAGGATCGGGTGGGTCAAATGATAAAATGAGTTTATACAAGCATCAAGAGTTCCAGACTTCCGGTACGCACGCAATGCATTATGAGATTATTACAAAGGAAAAGTGAGCACCAATTCTAGACACAGGGAGCCCAAGCTATGTTTTTGCTCACTTGGTGCTCACTTTTCCTTTGTAATAATCTCACAATGCATTGCGCGCATACCGGAAGTCTGGAACTCTTGATGCTTGTATTTCAAGACTGAGTTACAAGTAGGTCGAGCCTGACAGGAAAATATTTGGCTCTTTGTCATTCAGCATGGATCTCGCTGCACTCATTCCGTAAGTCATGACCTTGAGCCAAATATTTTACCATCTAGCCCTCCCACTCAGTCAATAAGTACATACAATGTACATGTATAGTATTTGTTTAGAAATGAAGGGCTCCCTGCAAGAATAGAGTAATTAAGTGACTTGAGATCAATACCCAAATTCTCCATTGAAAAATCAAAGAATCTCAAGGAGAATTTAGATTTTGATCAGAGATCACTTAGTACATTGTTCTTGCAGGGGACCCTTCAATTACATGTACAGTATGCCTACTGTCGTTACTTATTATTCATAATAATTATTCACCAATAAACTTCCCCTTTGCCAAACAGTTATTTTATAAATACATAAGATGGGTGTTATGGAGATAAAATTACCTCTGGATCAGCTAATCTTTGTGTTAAACCAACAACGAACACCAAATTCTTTTGTACAACTCTGTGTTTAATAAAGAGTACAATTGAATGATCTAGATACATGTACAATAGAGGTTATTTACCAGCCAGGGAACAACTGTGATGGAGGTCTTGAGTAAAGGCTGGTGTTTGAATATCTCACCTGACATTTGCTAAATGTTTTCTGTTTTCTGTCAATTTCTGTTTCCTTTGTGTGTCTTTTTGTTTTCTTTCTCTAATAATTCTTTGTATTCTACAAGATGACAGTAATTAAGATATCACATACTGTACATTAAATGTTCAATACAGTGTTCATTATGCACCTATCAATGTTAAGCCGGCGGGGGGGGGGAGGCCGGGCCTATGGCGGGGATTTGACTTTTCAAGAAATTTTCAGTCAAATTCCCTCCCCATGGGCTAAAAGGAAAGGTCACATGTGGTAAAAAAATTGTATACCGGCCCAGGGCAAAATGTCCCTCATTTTGCGTCGAGAGATATAGTTTGTATAAACCCATTTGTCAGTTTTGAAAAATACAACAAAACAAAAAAAGATCATCAAAACCCAAACTTCAGTTATTCAGGTCCACACTTGGACCTGATTGAGGTGTTCAAACCACATCAGTTTCACTTCTTCTCTTGTCAAAAGTACCATTCTTGATTTAAGAAATGAAGTACCGTGTTTTCATGCTCTCATGAAAACCGAGGTACGTTTGGGAGAATTCGAGAGCAGATCAGTCCAAACACGAGACGTAGTCGAGTGTTTGGACCTGCTCGAGAATTCTCCCAAACGTACCGAGGTTTTCATGAGAGCATGAAAACACGGAAGACGTACTTCATTTCTTTATAATAAAATAATTATTTTTTCGAAATAATGTACAAAAACAAAAGATAAACAGACGAAAAAACATAAATCCTTTATTGTCAAAATCGTAATTCTCAATACATTGCACCAACCAATCAGAAAGCTCGATATATGTGACTTTGATATTATTTTTTTGGCGAGTGTTTGAACCGGCAAAATGTGGGCAAGAAAATGTCTCATTTTAATTATGATTTAACCTCGAATCAAGTTGAAAACCAAGCGAAAAGTTAACAGTTATACATATTGTGTTAAACAGAGTAGTTTGAATACAAAAGTGGAGGAAATAGTTCTTTTTGAAAGCAAAAACGTCGACTATTTGTGATCGTGGTTCTCAGTGAAAGTGCTGAACGAAACATGGACAGAACCGATGGAGCAAGGTTCATGCTTGAAAAAAACTCGCTAAACCGACTGTTTGGGATATTGTTCATTGCTGAGAGGTAGTCTGCTTCCTTCAGTTGTTTTGGCTGCTTGGATTGAGTGCCTGGGCGAGCACATTACTGCACTGTTGGAGCTGGTTGGAAGATGGCCGGGAGTTGTACTTGCAAGTGACTGCTCATTTCGGTGACCCAAAATAACTATAATTTGGCAGTTAGACAGCCCTGCGTTTGACAACAGAGTGATGGCAGTTGGCCTAACACAATGATTTGTATAGTTCTCGGAGAGATTCTCGTTGACACTCACTTATTTCATCATATTTCCAAGCTTGTTTACGCGAGGTATTCACACCGGTTTTCATATCATCGAGCTGATTTTCATCAAAACCAGACGTTTTTTCTTAGGTGGATCACTAGCATTCTGTTATTCAAGTAAGTTAATTTCAAAGTTTTGAACATTATCATCAGTCATGTAAGTAAATTTTGCTAATGAAAATGTCGTACACTGAAAACAAAGTTATAGTTTTAGGTCAAAAAGTCGATGAATTTCGTTACGTCATTTCCATGTTTTCACAGGCAAATGAAACACAGCTGATTAGCCAATCAGAGCGCGCATACTATTCAAATTATTTTATAAACTTCGATAGACTGTCACGAATTATCGTCATTCCAAATAAATCAATAAGTTACTTATGAAACTTGTTTGTCTTTAATGTAAGAGTAAAGTACGAACATTTGACGTCGACTGAAATAACATTTGAGTATTTTTAATCACCGGCCTACGATACTCAATTAATAATACCATTCTTCTGCTGTGCTGTAAACTTGATCATGTGACTCTGATCACGTACGTGTTGAAAGCATGCTTTGATCCGGCAGTTGTTACGCCGCGGAAATTTCAATTTTACTTGTAATTTTACTTTTCAAATTTTCCCTACCCCGGGCAAGTGTTTAATCAAAATCCCAGCCCACGGATAGCACATCTAGTAAAATCCCCGCCATAGGCCCGGCCTCCCCCCCCGCCGGCTTAACATTGATAGGTGCATTATATAATTATGTACATGTAATTACTATGAGTTACATGTAATATTTTTGGAGTTTTTGTATGTATTGACCCAATAAAGCTGAACATCACAAATGTACATACATGTATAGTGGAACCCGGCCTAACGGACACCCGGTTAACATGGACACCCAGTTATTACGGACATGTTGTTCTGTCCCGGCTGAATCGAAACTCAAACAAATGCCTATAAAATATAACTGTTTAATATGGACACCCGGTTAACACAGACACTGCGTCTCGTCCCGATGGTGTCCGTATTAACCGGGTTCCACTGTACGTGCAAATCCAGCTATTTCAAAAAAGGTTGGTTAAATCTTGCATATTGCATCTTGCATACCAAGACCATCGGTAGTGTGGATCATATGTAAATAACCGTCAGCATGCACATACAGAAGAAAATATGCTGGTTCCATATTGCGAAGACAAAGTTTGGGAAAATTCCCAGAGCGGTCCACATTGTTGTGACCTTTTGCTGATTCTATTCACATCGCCCATAGAGCATTTTGGGCTTGGTATGCAAGATGCAACAAAACCTTCACCAACCTTTTTTGAAATTAGCTGTATACATGTACCACTTGCTGTGCCTTTCGAAAACCATAACTAGGCTGAGTAGACTAGTTATTTTTGTGGTTATTGACTACCAATAAGAATAGTGATAATATTGAGTTATAACAGGGTTTCAGGAGATTTCCAAGGAGTTTTCCATGGTACAGTGTATAAATATAAAAATTCCAGGACCTTTACTTACAAATTGCCAATGTTCTTGACTAAAACAATTTAACAATTTTCGTTTTTCTAATATTTAACCTAATACTAATAGAAAATTCCAGGAATTTTCCAGGAGTGTTCTGGACAGGGCCATGGAAGAAATTTTCGAAATTCCAGGAGTTTTCCAGGAATTCCAGGAGCAGTGCAAACCCTGTTATAACTTGACTTCTGACTTACTCATCTTGTGATAGTGGGGTGTATACTGCAGGGTCTTCACTGTAGGCCTACAACACAAATATACATACATGTACATGCCTTGTCATTTTGATGGATTTTGCTGCTATTTGAAATGCTACATAATTGTTACTGAGGACTGTGGACTGTGGACTGAGGAGGTGCAAGTGAACAAAACCTGTTACTGCGATATGGAACATTTCAGTGTGCAGGAAAGATAAAACTCAGACCTGGACAGAACCTCACCAAATGAGATAAACCTTACAAAATGTTGCTGATTGAGTGGCCTGTATTTAGCTCTAGAGCCTGCTATATCCCTGGGTATGTACCAGAATCTGGACCTTGGGGGCGTCACAACAAAAACATTTTCCCCCTAAAAGGTACCACTTCTAAATAAAGATTAGTTTCCTGACAAGTAGGTCATGATTTTATAATTATTATATTATATTATTTATTTAATATTATAATTGAAAAAAGCATGCAAGACTACACGTAGTAAATGCATTTTCGAGAAATAAAGTTATTATTATTATCATTGTATTTAAGGTAAGAAATAATTAGGTTAAAAGTTAGCGGGATAACTCTAATGGTGGTTGTTTTAGGCTTAAACACCCTAAGTGGACCTACCAAACTATGATTTTAATTGTATGATGAGCATACACTTTTGTGTAGGAGTATCCCCGCCCGCCCTCAAATACATTGTACCTAGTGATCATATCATATCATACAGTAGAATATGCAGTGAACTACATGACTACCTTCCGACATGCTGGGCATAGTCCATTTTCATCAGTTCTTATTCGATGCCAACAAAATCTACATACCTAGAGATTTGACAGTAAAATAGTATTATTTTATAAAACAACATGATTGGGTATTCAACAAATGCCATCATCAGCTAAATTTCAAAAAACGTTGAAAGCTGAATACTGCATACTGAATAGTGCATTCCAAGACCAAAGGGCATTGTGGGCCTTGTTATTTTGAAATAAAAAGTAAATATACAGCGATTTGTTCGCCATATGGAGCTAGTATATTGTTTCTGATGGAATACACAAAAAATAAAATATATTATTATTATTTATATTACTTTATAGACAATAATACACGAGTCCCAAAATGGATTTCGGTCTTGGAATACACTATTTAGAATGTATCAACGTTTTTTGAAATAGCTGTATACCTTATTATCACATATTTTCGTACGTCTTTAATAGCGCGATTTTCGCATTTGAAAAAAAAAGAAGTGAAATTAAAGACTCGCGAATAAAAAAATACCGCGAAAATTGACGACGCGAAATTTGCTATCACGCGGTGAGGTCTTTTCTTAGCAATTAGTCCACGAAAGAACATTGTGATAGAAACAAACGTATTGCTTCAGACAAAATATATAACAAACGCCGTGCTCCTAAAATGAGCACCCGTATATTACCTAGATATACATGTATCTTTTAACATTTTGTTTTGTTACATTCTTGTACATAGAATAACGTTACAAAAATATGCCAATATGTGAATTGGTACATCATTTACCCAATTCAAAACAATATGTTTGTATACTGCGCCAGATCATCATTAAAAAAACATGAAATTAAGTTCCCTTATACACGTTTGCTCTGCAAAATCGTGAAATTAAGGCCTCGCGAAATATGCCTCTGACATTTTCGCGAAATTAAGGACGTGCGAAAATAAGTGATAATAAGGTATATGGCACCTTTATTTAAATGGAATTAAATTATATCACATGGTAGTCCTTATTACAGGGACACCTCTGATATCTAAAGGAGCCCTGTGACATATACATGTATATATACAATAAATATAAGAGTCTCTTCCATATGAGTGGGAAACCTACATGTACGGCACAGAGTTAACGGTACGGAATTCAATCAATCACAGCTCGCAAAATCTTGTGATTTGTCAGTGACGAGCAGATTAATTATTTGCCGATACCGAAGGCAGCATAATTAATCTGCAAGACACTGGCAAAATTACGATACAGTATTTCACAAAATTAAACCTGAGTTCAATTATTGTTTTAATTGATCATTCACCTTATTTTCTCTCACCTAAGCAACAACTTTGGAAAAAAATTGAGCTGCCATTGTCAAGGAGAATGAAAGCATTATTTGTAGTAAGTTATCTGCAGTGACGTATGCTCCATTCACACCAGACCTTGTTTAGTTGAACTGGATTTTTCTATCTTCTATAATTTGAGGGCATCTAATTTCACGAGAATCAAACTATCTGGTATTTCTACTGTGCAACGCAAAGGACAGTTTACCAGCAGTTTTGTGCCAAATGTTGTGTGGCGTTTGTAGATAATTTTCTAAACCTGTTTAGTTATATTAAACCACTTTAAAACATGTTTTAGCCTTGGAGTGAATGGGGCAGTAGTCATCTCTCGACCAATGAAAATCCAGGAGAAAATAATTCACACATAGAAATATTATTATTATAGGTGTATATTAAAATTTACCCATAACATAACCCATAACATTTTTGTTTGCGGCCATTTAGTTTCTAGGGCCAAATAATGCTCAGGAGGAAATTTGTGCACAATTTATGATGTTCATTGTGAAATTGATAATTCTCTGAAACAATAATCGATGGAATAGCTAAACTCAATCAAATGTTGATTACAATCAATTGATTACAAACAACATTTGTTTATTTATGTTTGATTGATTATTGAAGAGAACACTTAAAAGTACATGAAGAACTACATCAGCTTCAGAGTAGTATTAATTAGATAATAAAATATAAACTTACAAAGTTGATCACTGCAATTTTACAAAGTTAAGATATTTATAAGTTATTAAATGTGCACTTTTGGGCTGAGATTTCATTGACATTTTTAATAATGTCAATGAAATATCTCAGCCCAAAAGTGCATGTACTAACTTAATATTATTGTACTTTCGTATCTAGAATAATTACAATACAATAGACATTTTGTTTCATAAAAGACAATAATAGAATTTACGTATTAAAATCATATCATCAATCTACCATGAGAAACAATAGTACAAATAGTTGACATGGATGCACATTTGGACGTGTATACGTACTTGGTAGCCACAGGTACACGGGTAGAAGTTCACATCATCGATCTCTAACGGTTCCATGCAAAGTGGACACTAAAGTTGAACAAAACAAAAACCCAAAACATTCACATTTAAGCTTATTTAATAAAGTTAAGCTCCAATGGTTCATATTGCATCCAATCTCATCACACAACGATTATCCGTACGATATTCACGCCAATCCATACTCACATCTAGCTCTGTAGTCTGCATCTTTGTCTAGTAGAGAGGGTTAAAGTTCCAAGGATTGATTTACAGAAGTACAAAGTAAAACAACGGTTCAAAGATGAAGGACAGCCAGAACACCGACGTCGTAATCACAAAATATCACAACGTAATTCAGCTATTTCACACGAAACCGGCCTAGTTTCAAGCTTCAGGCAGAGTTTGTATACCAATGCAGCTAGTGTCGGTAGTATTTGGAGAGTAAAAAGGTCACAGACGGAGATTTGTTGTTATTTTGTCAAGAAAATCCTCCCAGGTTTTGGCCAGCATTGCCCAACTTCCTTCGATCTCTGTCAACCAATGCCTCCTGCGCATAATCAGTGAAGTGCCCCGCTGAGTTAGTCATCAAATTGATTGTTGGCTCAAAACGGTGGAATTTTACGATCCTGGCACGGCGTCCCGGCCGAACTTTACTGCTACGGCTGTATTTTATTCACCTACAGTGGATATCACATTTAAAAAGATTCTAAAATACTATATTCAGTTTCGAATATGGCTCGGGGGAGAAAAAGTGGAAGGGAAAGGGGGAGGGAGGGGTGGGGGAGTGGGGTGTGGGTGGAGGGGAGTGTTCTGGTTGCACTTCTCTATATAAAGCTTTATGAGTCATTTGCAAAAATTATGGCCGCCACGATATATCAATATATCAATATATCGGGTACATTATGGGTAATTAAATAATACTATTTTGAGTTTCCTAACTTATCAAATGAAGCAAAATACAAACGTAAGACTAAAATAAACATTATATATACTAATTATTTCTACCAACTTTGCTGGCGTTAACCCGCTCTAAGGGGATATTAATTTTCGATTATTTAATTACCCATAATGCACCCGATATATTGATATATTGATATTTCTTAGGATCTCTTGTGCAAATGACTGTAGTTAAAAATTTATATATATAGTACTGTTCGTGAGCTTGCACGAAGCCTGCTTAGTGTAAAGTGATTCTACTCTCTTAGCCAGAGCTACCCGAGTATATGTCCCCAGCAAGGCAAACAAAATCGATCGGCATACATGATATCAGTATTTAAAATTGCTAGCCAGCTGAGCATACTGATACCAGGAGGTCAAACACTGTACCAAATAAAGCTTTCCTAGGATAATTACTCGAATGTCACAACCAATTGCAAAAAGGGAGAACAAATGCCGACCAATCAATAGCCGTGTTCAGTTTTGTGTTATAACGCAGAGACAGTGGGTATTAGTGTAATTAGGAGTGTGTCTGATACATTACTTCTCGCGCACGAGTAATGGATGCGGCGGAAACGAAATGAATTGAAATTCGGATATCACACGAACGCTTATTTCAGGGGGGGAGCTTGTTTGGGAGGGAGTGCTTATAAATTTGGTAGAGGCGCTTATTT
The DNA here is from genome assembly GCA_033675265.1 of Actinostola sp. cb2023. Lineage (NCBI taxonomy): Eukaryota > Metazoa > Cnidaria > Anthozoa > Actiniaria > Actinostolidae > Actinostola > Actinostola sp. cb2023. The sequence goes on along the minus strand of JAUJYZ010001411.1, from coordinate 147,887 downwards.
GGGAGGGACACTTATTTCTGGGCGCTTATTTGGGAGGGACGCTTATTTGGGATTGGCAGCTTATTTGGGTGGGGCTGCTTATTTGGGAGGGGGCACTTATTTATGGAGGGGGCGCTTATTTATGGAGGGGGCGCTTATTTTGGAGGCAGTACTTATTTGGGAGAGACTAGCTGCTTATTTGGGAAGAGGTGCATATTTGATAGGGGCGCTTATTTGGAAAGGGTGCTTATTTTGGAATGGGTGCATATTTGGCAGGGACTGCTTATTTGGCTAGGGGCTGCTTATTTGGGAAGAGGTGCTTATTTGGTAGGGGGCGCATATTATAGCCATGTAAAGTAAAAGGTAAATCCAGTGATTTACTTCGATAACGCGAGGAGTGGTTGCCCAATCTCCCGAGCAATGGGCTCATCATAATAAAGCGCTCGAAGGTGCGCCGTTTACCCCCTCACTCCATCAGTAGTGCTCCGTCCTACGAGTAATTTTTTAAAGCTGCACGGACGGATTAGAGTACACGGATTGATCAATAGTCGAAACAAGGATCAGAGGTCATGAAGAATCGAACCAGCCACCTCTCGCTTAGAAGGCCGCGCACTAACCAACTAAGCCATCCTTGCTTCCACCTCACTCCGCAGATTTGGGATCGGAAGGGGAGCTTATTTGGGCGGGGTTGTTATTTCGGAGGTGGGGCTTATTTGGTGGGGGTGGTTATTTTGTGGGGGTGCTTATTTGGTCGGGGTGCTAATTTGGTAGGGGTGCTTATTTGGGCGGGGTGCTAATTTGGTAGGGGTGCTTATTTGGGAGGGGTAGGGGTGCTTATATGGAAGGCGGGGCGCTTATATTTGGGAGGGGCTGCTTATTGGCAGGTGGGGATTATTTGGCAGGGATGCTTATCTGGGAAGGGTGTGTATTTGGGAAGGGTGCTTATTTGGGAGGGGTGCTTATTTGGGAAGGGTGCTTATTTGGGAGGGGCTGCTTATTTGGGAGGGGCTGCTTATTTGGGAGGGGTGCTTATTTGGGAAGGGTGTTTATTTGGGAGGGGTGCTTATTTGGGAGGTGAGGCTTATTTCGTAGGGGTGCTTATTTGGGAGGGGGAGTTTTTTGGGAGTTGGGGCTTATTTGGGAGAAATGGGAGGGGTACTTGTATGGGAGGGAGTGCAGTGCTTATTTGGGAGGGGGTGCAGTGCTTATTTGGTATAGTGGCGGCGCTTATTTGGGAGGAGGTGCTTTTTTTTGTGGGGGGGGGGGGGGGGGGGGGTGCTTATTTGGCAGTTGAGGGCATGGGAGCGGTGCTTAATTGTTTGGGAGGTGTGCTTGTTTGTGAGAGGTGTTTATTTGAGAGCCCGGGGCGGGTGCTTATTACTCCCTCGCAAATAATGGTGATGGTAATGACGATGGTGATGATGATAATGATGATAATAACGATGAATCCTTGTTGTAGAGCTTGCTTAAGGCCTCCCAGCCCTCTGTGGCGAAGTGTATAATTAAAATAAATAACGTTTTATTTTGTCTTTTATTTCAGCTTTTTAAAACTATTTTTTAACATTTTTAACTTTTCATAAACTATTAATAAGCTATTATGACATCAACTAATTAGAGATCAATACTATTGGCTATTATTATTATTAATCTAATAATCATATTCCTACTAAACTGTATGCTTTATTAAAAATATAGTTCATATTTGTCGAATAAAATATATATAACCTGTACATAGAAAAATATTCTGTGTAATCGATACTTCTCATTTACGAAATGATTGTTTGTCATTGGCTTATTTGATGATTAATAGACACTTATTTAGTTCAATTCAAAACTCCTTAAACGAGCTAAAATCATAAACCTGTACGTCACGTAAGAGCTTGGGTTCTACGTGTTGATGGTGGTTGGTGGAATTACGTATACCGTCTTATAGTATATTATAGCTTTTTAACGGTTTTATTTGAGATTGGTTGTCACTAGGACTCTTGAAAGCATAAGGAACATATAGGGCAAGCATAGAGGCAAGCATAAGGGCAAGCATGGGGCAAGCATGGGGCAAGCATAGTGGCAAGCTCGAGTCAGGCCCGTTTTCACAATGACATAAAATGCTTCTTGTGTTTGCGCTTATGTTTACGTCAGGCCCGTTTTCACAGTGACATAAGGCCTCTTGTGCTTATGCTTGCGTCTCGAGCGGAAACCATGCTCTAGCAAATGTTCTTCTACAAAAATGCCCAGCAAAATGTCAGATTATTGTACTCCTTGGCCCTACCACAGCAAGCCCAAGTAGTGAGACTAATGACAAAGGTTACGCCTTTTGCTACAATGACACAAAAGGCACGTCCAACTGACAGTTGTGTGACGACGGTACAAAACCACCATATTGAAGGTATATGTTAAACTAATTAGATAATGGCTATAAAATATATATAAATGCGTATTTACATTGTTTAGCCGTATAATATAAAATGGTCTGTTTCTACTTGCGCGATTTTCTTTTCTATTCTCAAGATATCGAGCGCGAACTTCTACAGTGAATTGTGCCGCTATGTTGCGGGAGATTCCGTGCCTACATTTACTTTGAACAGCGGTCATTCACTTTATAATTTCGCTCCATTTCTTGAGTCAATCAAATAAAAAGGCGACTCGCAGTCTATTTACATCTGTAATGACTATACCATGCATGGCTGTCTCTGTAGATACTACACTATAGCTGGCTATGTAGAGACTATACCATGGCTGACTCTGTAGAGACTATACCATGGCTGACTCTGTAGAGACTATACCATGGCTGACTCTGTAGAGACTATACCATGGCTGACTCTGTAGAGACTATACCATGGCTGACTCTGTAGAGACTATACCATGGCTGACTCTGTAGAGACTATACCATGGCTGACTATGTAGAGACTATTCCATGGCTGACTATGTAGAGACTATACCATGGCTGACTCTGTAGAGACTATACCATGGCTGACTCTGTAGAGACTATACCATGGCTGACTATGTAGAGACTATTCCATGGCTGACTATGTAGAGACTATACCATGGCTGACTCTGTAGAGACTATACCATGGCTGACTCTGTAGAGACTATACCATGGCTGACTCTGTAGAGACTATACCATGGCTGACTCTGTAGAGACTATACCATGGCTGACTCTGTAGAGACTATACCATGGCTGACTCTGTAGATACTACACTATAGCTGGCTATGTAGAGACTATACCATGGCTGACTCTGTAGAGACTATACCATGGCTGACTCTGTAGATACTACACTATAGCTGGCTATGTAGAGACTATACCATGGCTGACTCTGTAGAGACTATACCATGCATGGCTGACTCTGTAGAGACTATACCATGGTTGACTCTGTCATAAGTAGTGAGTTGATGGCTGGTAATGTTTCATGCCCGTCGCCGCAATCATCCTTTTCTAATTCGCACTCGCCATTAAACAACTTATTGACTGCGATGTCAATGTACTCCTCTTGGTCGTGACTCATCACGTGATCATCTTCCATAGTCACGTGACCAGCTTCGGTATAAACGCCACCGTTGGTACAAGACAACATCGATACGTTTGTAGTTGTGACGTCTGAATCACGTGGTACGTGATTACCATTGAAAGGCACGTAGTACGCATGCGTCATCACGCGTCCGTAGTTGCATGTGTTTTCATGTCGCTCTTGTGGCATCACGTGACCGTTTTGATATGCCTGCAAATATTCGATATTAAAAATGTTCAGTTGAGCAAGCCGATCTAGATGCTTATTTGCTTGAAGAGTGCTTATCGTTGTGTTTGGTAGCCTGATTATTAGGGTCGACCGCTGACCACTTGGCTCGCGAGTGGTCAGCGGTCGACTGGTGCCTTCTAATAATCAGGCTACGTACGCGTATTTGGGATAAAATAGAAAATTGTACATTTAGACACGTATATAGAAGACGAGGGAGGGAGGGTGAGGGGGGTGAGGGGGAAGTAGAGGGACTAGGACAGGCCCAATGTCTAAGGCCCCGTTTACATGAGAGAGAGATAACCCTAGCAGTAGGGGCAATTCTATTGTTTTATCATCCACAGGGAATATGCGAGCAATAGAGTTGACCCTAGTGCTAGGGTTATCTCTCTCTCTCTCTCCCATGTAAACAGGGCGCCTAACTGTCCTACCTGTCTTGGAGGCAAGTAGTTGTTGTTCATAGGCGCCACGTATCCACCAAGACCACAGTTTTGAAAATGCTGAGAGACTAACTTGTCAATCATGTCAGGGGAGGGGTCGGGTTCTCTACTCTCGTACGCACACGACCGCTTCCCGGCAGACAGTCCGGTGTAGGTTACCAAAGCATGTCCGCTGCTTTGTAGTCTTGAAGAAGAGACCGCTGGTGACACTGGTGGTGTAAGCACGGGCGCAAACCCGTTCTGACCAGGGAAGTAATTATCTCTAGGTGATGGGATTATAAAACCCGTCGTTTCCATTGGCGTTGGAGGAAGACCATTCGGCATACCGCTGTCCTTGCAATGAGGTGAATGCGGGCGCGGAAGTTTCTTGAGCCGATGGGTTTTTCTATTGTGTTCGTCACGTGACTTAGTGCGCTTCTTTTTATTGGGTGGTTTAGGGTCCTGTTCGATCTCCTCTTTGTCTCGTTTGCTGACAGGACTGTTGGCAATGTCGGGTACCGTGAATTTGGTACGTGTGACGATTGTTTGTACTCGCAGGGGAGAGTTGTCTTTATCGATGCCTTCACCTGGAAAGAATAGTACTGTAAGGCATATAACTATTTACTAGGGCTTCCTGTAGAATGCCTTCACTTGGATAACATAGTACTTTAAGGAATAGAACTATTTACTAGGGCTTCCTGTGGAATGCCTTCACCTGGATAACATAGTACTGTAAGGTATAAAACTATTTACTAGGGCTTCCTATGGAAGTACTGTAAGGCATAGTATATATATATACTGATACAGTCGAAGCTCTCGTTAGTGACCACCTCGGGAATTCGAAAAGTGGTCGTAACTAGAGGCTCCGATAAGCGACCACGCGCTGAAACAATAGAGGTTGGTCGCTTACGAGAGCATTTAGCTCTTGTAATGTATTGTAAATAATGCAAACAACGTTTCACACAACATTATTTTGAGTCTAAGACTTATTGAAGAAGTTATTGAGTGTTGACTAATATGAATCAGACTCGGAGTTGTCGCTTGAGAGAGCTTAAAAACAATGGAATCACGTAGTTGGTAATTACCAAAAGTGGTCGCGGTCGCTTACGGGAGCTTAAAAACAATAGAATCATGTAGTTGATAATTACCCAAAGTGGTCGCTTACGGGAGCTTAAAAACAATGGAATCATGTAGTTGATAATTACCAAAAGTGGTCGCTTACGGGATATTTAATTACACAGACTTTGAATGACAATACAAACGGGATTTCGTAAAGGTGGTAGTAACTAGAGCTGGTCGCTTACGAGAGTGGTCGCAAGGAGAGCTTCGACTGTATGTACCGCTTACCCATTTTGAGGTGTCTGTCGAGAAGTTCTTGTAGTTTCTCTTCCATCTCGTTATAAAATCTTGTTTCGATGATTAAAAGCATGTATTCATCCATCAGCATACGAATCAAATGGAAGGAACCTATGTAACAATCAAGTGGTCAAATATCAGTCAAAACGGTCCATGGACGAGTTTTAGTGTTTATGTTAAATAAAATCTAATAGCAGTCAATGTGTAATAGCGAGAGGGGTGGCGCCTAATCATCCTTCCTTGCAGCCGGTAGCTGAATTACGAAGGACGCAGCTCAACGTAGTCAAGTCGAAGGCATATAAAGGCGCACTATGCAGCCACCATACAACCCATGTCTGACCACGGAGCACAGCTCAAATCGAAATAGTATTTTGGTGATCGAGTGATAACTATAGACCAACGGTAAATTATGCTCAAAACCGTTCTCGTCCAGCAAGCTCCCTAAAGTATCCCAACACACGACGAACTCTAGTTGTATAGCTAGTGACACGCTGGTAAGTTTAAGTATCCCAACACACGACGAACTCTAGTTGTATAGCTAGTGACACGCTGGTAAGTTTAAGTATCCCAACACACGACGAACTCTAGTTGTATAGCTAGTGACACGCTGGTAAGTTTAAGTATCCCAACACACGACGAACTCTAGTTGTATAGCTAGTGACACGCTGGTAAGTTTAAGTATCCCAACACACGACGAACTCTAGTTGTATAGCTAGTGACACGCTGGTAAGTTTAAGTATCCCAACACACGACGAACTCTAGTTGTATAGCTAGTGACACGCTGGTAAGTTTAAGTATCCCAACACACGACGAACTCTAGTTGTATAGCTCTACTTGTATAGCTAGTGACACACGCTGGTAAGTTTAAATATCCCAACACACGACGAACTCTAGTTGTATAGCTAGTGACACGCTGGTAAGTTTAAGTATCCCAACACACGACGAAAGCTCTAGTTGTATAGCTAGTGACACGCTGGTAAGTTTTAAGTATCCCAACACACGACGAACTATCCCTGGTACACACGACGAACTCTCTACTTGTATAGCTAGTGACACGCTGGTAAGTTTAAGTATCCCAACACACGACGAACTCTACTAGTGACACGCTGGTATTTAAGTATCCCAACACACGTCTAGTTGTATAGCTAGTGACACGCTGGTAAGTTTAAGTATCCCAACACACGACGAACTCTACTTGTATAGCTAGACGAACTGACTACACGCTGGTAAGTTTAAGTATCCCAACACACGACGAACTCTAGTTGTATAGCTAGTGACACGCTGGTAAGTTTAAGTATCCCAACACACGACGAACTCTAGTTGTATAGCTAGTGACACGCTGGTAAGTTTAAGTATCCCAACACACGACGAACTCTACTTGACACGCTATCCCAACACACGACGAACTCTAGTTGTATAGTGACACGCTGGTAAGTTTAAGTATCCCAACACACGACGAACTCTAGTTGTATAGCTAGTGACACGCTGGTAAGTTTAAGTATCCCAACACACGACGAACTCTACTTGTATAGCTAGTGACACGAACTCTAGTTGTATGGTAAGTTTAAGTTTAAGTATCCCAACACACGACGAACTCTAGTTGTATAGCTAGTGACACGCTGGTAAGTTTAAGTATCCCAACACACGACGAACTCTAGTTGTATAGCTAGTGACACGCTGGTAAGTTTAAGTATCCCAACACACGACGAACTCTAGTTGTATAGCTAGTGACACGCTGGTAAGTTTAAGTATCCCAACCCACACACGACGAACACTCTAGTTTAAGTATAACTACGACGACACGTATAGCTAGTGACACGCTGGTAAGTTTAAGTATCCCAACACACGACGAACTCTAGTTGTATAGCTAGTGACACGCTGGTAAGTTTAAGTATCCCAACACACGACGACGAACTCTAGTTGTATAGCTAGTGACACGCTGGTAAGTTTAAGTATCCCAACACACGACGAACTCTAACTAGTGACACGCTAGTTGTATAGACTAGTGACACGCTGGTAAGTTTAAGTATCCCAACACACGACGAACTCTAGTTGTATAGCTAGTGACACGCTGGTAAGTTTAAGTATCCCAACACACGACGAACTCTAGTTGTATAGCTAGTGACACGCTGGTAAGTTTAAGTATCCCAACACACGACGAACTCTAGTTGTATAGCTAGCTAGTGACCACACGACTGGTAAGTTTAAGTATCCCAACACACGACGAACTCTAGTTGTATAGCTAGTGACACGCTGGTAAGTTTAAGTATCCCAACACACGACGAACTCTAGTTGTATAGCTAGTGACACGCTGGTAAGTTTAAGTATCCCAACACACGACGAACTCTAGTTGTATAGCTAGTGACACGCTGGTAAGTTTAAGTATCCCAACACACGACGAACTCTAGTTGTATAGCTAGTGACACGCTGGTAAGTTTAAGTATCCCAACACACGACGAACTCTAGTTGTATAGCTAGTGACACGCTGGTAAGTTTAAGTATCCCAACACACGACGAACTCTAGTTGTATAGCTAGTGACACGCTGGTAAGTTTAAGTATTTAAGTATCCCAACACACGACGAACTCTACACGCTGGTAAGTTTACGACGACTCTAGTTGTATAGCTAGTGACACGCTGGTAAGTTTAAGTATCCCAACACACGACGAACTCTAGTTGTATAGCTAGTGACACGCTGGTAAGTTTAAGTATCCCAACACACGACGAACTCTACTTGTATAGCTAGTGACACGCTGGTAAGTTTAAGTATCCCAACACACGACGAACTCTACTTGTATAGCTAGTGACACGCTGGTAAGTTTAAGTATCCCAACACACGACGAACTCTAGTAGTGACACGCTGGTAAGTTTAAGTATCCAACAGCTAGTTGTATAGCTAGTGACACGCTGGTAAGTTTAAGTATCCCAACACACGACGAACTCTAGTTGTATAGCTAGTGACACGCTGGTAAGTTTAAGTATCCCAACACACGCTGGTAAGTTGACACGCTGGTAAGTTTATATCCAACACACGACGAACTCTAGTTGTATAGCTAGTGACACGCTGGTAAGTTTAAGTATCCCAACACACGACGAACTCTAGTTGTATAGCTAGTGACACGCTGGTAAGTTTAAGTATCCCAACACACACGACGAACTCTAGTTGTATAGCTAAGTGACCCAACACACGACGAACTCTAGTTGTATAGCTAGTGACACGCTGGTAAGTTTAAGTATCCCAACACACGACGAACTCTAGTTGTATAGCTAGTGACACGCTGGTAAGTTTAAGTATCCCAACACACGACGAACTCTAGTTGTATAGCTAGTGACACGCTGGTAAGTTTAAGTATCCCAACACACACGACGAACTCTAGTTGTATAGCTAGTGACACGCTGGTAAGTTTAAGTATCCCAACACACGACGAACTCTAGTTGTATAGCTAGTGACACGCTGGTAAAGTTTAAGTATCCCAACACACGACGAACTCTACTTGTATAGCTAGTGACTGGTAGTGACACGCTGGTAAGTTTGGTAAGTTTAAGTATCCCAACACACGACGAACTCTAGTTGTATAGCTAGTGACACGCTGGTAAGTTTAAGTATCCCAACACACGACGAACTCTAGTTGTATAGCTAGTGACACGCTGGTAAGTTTAAGTATCCCAACACACGACGAACTCTAGTTGTATAGCTAGTGGTACACGCTAGTGGTAAGTTTAAGTATCCCAACACACGACGAACTCTAGTTGTAGTGACACGCTAAGTTTAAGTATCCCAACACACGACGAACTCTAGGTATAGTTGACACGTGGTACCCAACACACGACGAACTCTAGTTGTATAGCTAGTGACACGCTAAGTTGTATAAGTGACAGTGACGCTGGTAAGTTTAAGTATCCCAACACACGACGAACTCTAGTTGTATAGCTAGTGACACGCTGGTAAGTTTAAGTATCCCAACACACGACGAACTCTAGTTGTATAGCTAGTGACACGCTGGTAAGTTTAAGTATCCCAACACACGACGAACTCTAGTTGTATAGCTAGTGACACGCTGGTAAGTTTAAGTATCCCAACACACGACGAACAACCCACACACGACGAACTCTAGTTGTATAGCTAGTGACACGCTGGTAAGTTAGTGACACGCTGGTAAGTTTAAGTATCCCAACACACGACGAACTCTAGTTGTATAGCTAGTGACACGCTGGTAAGTTTAAGTATCCCAACACACGACGAACTCTAGTTGTATAGCTAGTGACACGCTGGTAAGTTTAAGTATCCCAACACACGACGAACTCTCTAGTTGTATAGTTAGTGACACGCTGGTAAGTTTAAGTATCCCAACACACGACGAACTCTAGTTGTATAGTTAGTGACACGCTGGTAAGTTTAAGTATCCCAACACACGACGAACTCTAGTTGTATAGCTAGTGACACGCTGGTAAGTTTAAGTATCCCAACACACGACGAACTCTAGTTGTATAGTTAGTGACACGCTGGTAAGTTTAAGTATCCCAACACACGACGAACTCTAGTTGTATAGCTAGTGACACGCTGGTAAGTTTAAGTATCCCAACACACGACGAACTCTAGTTGTATAGCTAGTGACACGCTGGTAAGTTTGAATGAAAAGTTCAAACAACTTCAATCGATACTCACCAAAACAAGACGATGCATTCAAAGTCAGGTTGTGCATTAAGCGAGCGCCTAAAAAGGACCATCTTAACAGGAAGTCTTGAGCTCGATTCTTAAAATCAGTTCCAGTATCAACACAAGGCTGTAAAGAGTGTATTTTATTAGTTTAACAAACGTTTATTTTACAACAGTGAAGGGGGAAGGGTACTACCTTGTTCACAAAGCCTGGTTCACACTAGCGTCGTAATCGTAATCACAAGAAGCTTACGATCTAGTCTGAATCAAAATAACGCAATCGTAAGAAAAAGAAAACCTTCTGATCCTTCCGATTCCGATTCCGTGGCCCTTCTGCTTCCGATTATTAGTTCACACTGGTCATACTGCTCCTCTTACGATTCCGACGCTATTATACGGACACCCGGTTACCCGTAAATGCTCGATTAAGCGCCCTGCTTCCAATAAATGCCCCCCTCGAATAAGCGCCCCCCCCCCCCCCCCCCTAGAGGTCAAACAAATTTATAAGCGCCCCCCTTCCAATAAGCGCCCCCTCCTTCCAATAAGCGGCCCCCTCCCCCTAAAAGAAAAATGCAGAAACAACTCTCTTGTATTATTTAATAAGATAAAACTTGCGTTTACCAAGAATCGCATGGTACGTACATGTTTACTTTTTTTCCCCACTGTATACGTATGTTACAGTACCGTATACCGGTAATAAAGAAAACATTGAGTTCAACATCTGAGAAAAGAAATAAGCGCCCTGCTTCCAATAAGCGCCCCCCTCGAATAAGCGCCCCCCCCCCCCCCCCCCTTAGAGGTCAAACAAATTTATAAGCGCCCCCCCTTCCAATAAGCGCCCCCTCCTTCCAATTAGCGGCCCCCTCCCCCTAAAAGAAATGCAGAAACAACTGTCGAGTCAGTTGAAACATAACGGTTGTGAGCCAAACTGGCTTATTTCAACCTTGCCGTCCTCCTCTAAAACAGCCCCATAATTCCTTGCGAAACATACTAGTTACCAGTTTTTCGCGCAACTCCGAAATGGCCAATAGGCGCAAAGTACTCGATCTTAATGAACCATTACCTGGATAACTCTTTGTTCTACAATATTGTCCAGCCATTCGACGTACGACTCGACTGATGACTGACCTACAAGAAGGTCCTTGAACGACTCTACAACTGTAAACAAAACAACAATCAAACAAGTCAAGATTACCGTCGAACCTCCCGTAAGCGACCACCCGAAATGTCAAGCTTTGTGGTCGCTTACGAGAGGTTCCAACTATAGTGATTTGACTTGGAACTGAACTTTTGATATTTGGGAAAACTGGTCGCTTAGGAGAGGTGGTCGCTTAGGAGAGTGGTCGCAACCGGAGGTTCAACTGCATTAACAATTACGTATGGCTAAGGAAGGAGAAAGAACAAGGGCGGGCGGTCATGAAGACGATTACAGTAGTAAGTAATGGCGATTATACAGATAGAGTCGTATGAGTGGGAAACCTACGTCAAGGAGTTACGGTCATGGTACGGAATCGAAGACATTGTATTCAACCAATCACAGCACACAAAACCATTGTTCAACCAATCAGAATGCTTGGACATGGCACCGTCACCGCACGGTAGGAACCGTACCGTAACTACTTCCCACTCATAGGAAAACGACTCTGATAGTTGATATTTACATTCTTTATCGAAGTTTTCGTCGTCCTCCATGGTAGCCTTGCCGTACACGCCGGTGTTCATTGTACCATTATCGACTTTCTCCAGATCGTAGATCATTTGTTGGACAACTTCTGGGCTCGACAAAACAGGCCGAGAAGTCTAAACAAAACAACTGGTTAATCTGCTGATATGTATTCATGCATTAGCATAACTGTATTTTTACTCGACAGGCTGCCTGTGGCACGCCGAGTTGAAAAATGGCCTTTAGTTTGTTTGACGGCCCCTAGAAATGCCTTCGGGGGAGGCTACTAAAATGGCGGCTTGTTGTGATTGATGACGTCAATAAAATATTTCATGTTTATCGTTTTACCTGTGAAAGATGTAGAAAGGATGTTTGTCTTCGTATGGACTGTGCAAATCGTCTGACAACTATTCATCGACAAAACAGAGTACGATACAAATACTGTATATACTGAATACATTAAATGATTGAAGAATCGTTGTCGGGTTCAAAATCATAGAACATTGAAGCTGAGACCGCTAGGATGTATGGGTAAGCGGTAAATCAGCTAAGTTTTATGTAGTCAGAGGAAAAGTTGGTGTTTATTGAAAAAAATGATCTTTCTAAGCAAAATTCAACACATGTTACGAATAAGCGACGTTATTTGACTCATTTACCGCTTTCCCAGGTATCGCTTGCGGTCTTAGCTTCTATGTTCTATGATTTTGAACCTGACAACGATTCTTCAATTTAGTGTATACATTTATTTTACCGAGCCAGGGGCGTTCCTCTCGCTCTCGTACAGGCCTGTCTTTATCTAATTTTTAAACTTTAACAAATAGAAAACGTTTTCCGTGTGTGCATAGCCTGATATTTAACTAGATATTTCTGACACGCTAATAAAGTTTTATTATTATTATTTTATTATTATTATATTAAGTTTGGCAGAAGTCGAGAAGCTTCAAGAGCTGATGTGTAAAACCGAGCCGCAGGCGTAGCCTCATGTAAACATAGTAGCCAACCAATCAGAGCGCGCGTTAGAATTGTTTTATTTTACAAAAACTTGTAACACATATTTTTAACTTGCTTTTATTATATAATTATTTTTACTATTTTATTGTAATGAGCATGCGTACATATTCACATGGATATTGCGCAATATAAATAATAATAATAACGCTTAATGACAAAAGTAAATTATTATTATTAATGTTACTAAAACCACCCTTTTTCGTGACTTTTTCATATATATGAAAGCCCGCTTAATATGGACACCCGGATAATACGGACACTTTTGCATGTCCCTTCAATGTCCGTATTAACGAGGTTCCACTGTAGATAGATCGATCGATAATACAAATCAATCAGCACGTGTACTTACTCTGGACTTTTCCAACTTTAATGTACTCGGGAAGTTGTGCAGTTGCGGTGATTACCCAGCTTTCTAAATGACGAGCAAATACTCTGATGTCTGCGAGCAAACTGAGTAAATACAAACAAGAACAACAATCAACATTCCTGTATATAAACGATAGTTGACGTAGTCTTTTTTCGCGCAACTTTCTTGTAATTCATCTTCCAACGCTCCATGTTACAACAAATTAACTTTAGATGCGCAAAAACTCGTTCCTTGTAACTTGTCTTTTTATATAAACGTACAAAAGTCAACGACTGGACAAGACGGAGATACATGATGTACATTATGTATATACAGCGATTTGCAAAAATTCTGTAAAAATCAATATATATTGATATATCAATATATCGGTTGCATTGTGGGTAATTTTCATCATAAAATGACTGAATAAGCCCTCTAAAGTTATTTTTTTCAATTGTTTTTTCACATAGATACTACAAATGTTAATTGGGTTTAGATTCAGGTTTAATAATAGCTAAAATCAAAGAATTAGGATTATGCAAATTACTATATATCGATATAACGATATATTAGATTTTACAGAATTTTTGCAAATCGCTGTATATTTTTGCTAACAAAATAGATATAGATGTAGAATGATAATCAGTGATGATTGTAATGGATTTTGATTGGTTCAAAAACTTGTAAAGAAAATCATCATATGATTGTCCAGATAAAAAAACTTGCTCACCTCTCAGGGACGTCTTGCATCGACGACGGTAGAAGAACATCCATTAAAACCTGAAAGACACGTGAAGACTTTCATTTCAGTTCTCTTAAAGACCCAGTGTCCAAGCCCATGATGCCTTGCGCCAATGTTTTGATTTTGTGTTTATATGCTGATGTTAAAAGTTATAAAACTTAGATTTTAAATGAAACACAGTATTGTTTGACGGACGCCAAATCGTTCAGATTTTCTTCTGATGTGATTTGTTTCCAAGTATCGATCTTTATAGCTTCGAAATTACTTTGCGCGCGCGGGGCACCATGGGCTCGGACACAGGGATTTGTACGTGATTTGAGGATCATTTTATATTGGATCGATCAGTGACTACCACAAAACCCGTACCATCGAACACAACACCTGTGCATGAAACATGAAAAGTAAATCTAACGGCGATACAGCTGTCAGCACAATATATAAGGCAATCCAGTCAAATAAAGCTGATCGTATCGTGATCCAATTACCTTATAAAGAATAGAATCGCAAACACAGATAGCGTCAGTATATAAGGCAATCCAGTCAAATAGAGCTGATCGTATCGTGATCCAATTACCTTATAAAGAATAGAATCGCAAACACAGATAGCGTCAGAGACAACTTCAGTGTCCATCAAAGGAAGGAGGTGGTCAGGCATGCCTTGCCAAAAATGAAGAAGAAAATTCTTGATCTGAAAAAATAATTCCAGTGTGGATATGTTGAGATGTAGACATACAAAATAGACCATGCAAAGAACTATGTTATATATGTTGTGGTTTAATTTTCACCACTGATTATGGGAAAATGTGCTGGATTGCAAGCTCTAGCTTGCCATCCAATGCATTTCTCAAACAAAATCTTAGAAAACGTTCGATTTTATTTTTAATGTCATTTCTCCTGCATTGTCAGACATTATGAGCTGAAACTTCGCCCTTTTACCTATTGCGAGCAGCTATTTTCATTTCTGGAGTTCATTTTGACACTGCTATTCGATTTAAGGGGATTGGGGTCACGTGACCCTAATTAGTGTTTATATGTACCTCGTCAAAGTTGGCGTTGATCGCAGTGTCCAGTATACACTGACAGTGTGTCTTGTACATTATTGTAAACGTTTGCACCTGAAATAAACAACGCGACGATAATCAGCTTATTTATTTATAATATATAATAAATTTTAATATCAATAAGAATAATAAGAATAATAAGAATAAGAATAAGAATATTTATAAGAAAGACAAACGCAAGGAAATTACGACGTTTCGACATCGTCCGATGTCATTATCAAGTGAGTTTAATTTGAATAGCAAATAAAATATGAGGCAGTTCATGGTTGATTGAATTGTTACAGTTGAGTGAATAAAGTAAATAATGATAAATTAAGTAAATAGTTTGGCCCGAACAGAGTCCGACTGAACATTCAATGTGGGCGATTTTTGCTTTATAAAAAGCATCTCGTACAGGAGACAGTCAAGTTTAGTTTTACATTTCTTCAAAATCGAGAAACAATTGGGTGGTATGGCTGTGGTCAGTCCATGAAGTTCTCTTTGATGCTTCCCAATAGATGAGTAGCGGTGTTCATCAATGCGTTGGTGTAAGTGACGCGCTGTAAAACCAACATAGTCCGCATCACACAGACCACATTTGTAATGATACACAACAAGTTGTTGGTTTATGAGCGGTGGCTTTATTATTATTATTAATAATAATAATAATTATAAAAATAAAAATATTTCATTATTTTAATTAGTTTTCCTGCAGCCACGCCCATCTAACTCTTCCCTAGTCTCCTCTCTTCTTTCGTTTAATACAACAAGTAGTCATAGCACAGGGAGCCCAATGTACTAATTCTCCTTAGGTTGTTGTTAATAAAAATATATTATGCGCATGTCTTTTTTTTTAACCATTAAGATGGGTTTCCTGTGGTAGAGCTCAAGGAATATTATACTATATTGGGATCCCTGTGGTTAACTCGCGACTTGGCCCGGCTATACGTTTTACTGGATAATTGTGACTCACTTATTCGTTTTCTAAGGACGTCAGTGCATATAAAAGGTTCAGTTTTCACAGTCAGTTGTTTTTGAATATTTGTTTTTGCTTCTCGTTAATACTGTGTATGCGACGTTAATTTATACTTTTTGGAGACTAAATTTTCTTTACAAAACTTTCGCTCGCTTTCACACTCAGTGAAAATACTCGTAGTACGAAAGAGCGACCATAGTTCAACTTTTTCATTAGTTCAAAACGATAAACAAGGCTATCGATGTTCTTACACCAAACCCAAGCAGTCAATTTCGTACGTTCCATTTTATGATTGTGAAATTTTCGGGGAAAAAAAAGATTGTACTTAATGGTTGTGACTAACCGCACGTGCACGTAGTACCACAGGGATCCCAAAATATGATCACGTGCGCTTTACCACAGGTAGCCCATCAAATATATATAAACTAGCGTAAAATAATGGTTGGGATGCCTGTGGTCATACCTTGTCTAGTGATATTTCTGATGGTAATTCGAGTAACAAAGCGCTAGGGAAGTCAGGTAGTAGTGTCCCCGTCTTGGCACTGAGAGAATACTTTCGTGTACTAGCATAGTTTCCCTGGAGAACAAACAAAATAATAAATAAATAAAAACGAAATGAGAGGAAGGAAAGTAAAATAGACAAAAACTAGACAAAGATGTACCTCATTTTTAGTTTTACAGCCAGAAAACCTTGAGATAAAAATAACAAAAATTACGATTTAGTTGTTAGATTACTGCCGGGGGTAGGAAGGGTAGGGTACCCTGGGGGTGGTATTCCCATATATAAGATATATAACTATGTGCTAGCCCGATATAGTGTAGGATTTCCGAGTCCAAAATTTGATCGTCAGTTTTACTCTGAAGCAAATAGTTTCCCAATTGCTGCAAAAGGATTGTTCCCTTGCTCTGGATAAAATCCAAGACTCAGAGCAAAGATGGCGTGTCGTTATAGACCGATTTCAAAAATGGCTGCCAAATTTACAAAGTCATTGTTTTGGACTGACTAACCTCGTGTTCATGTGAATTCTCTTTTGTGCAGCAGCATGGACACGAGGCTAGTCAGTCCAAAACAATTGTCATTTAAATTGACAGCCATTTTTGAACTCGCTCTATATTTCCACTCATTCTAGTCACCAGAGTCCACGTTCCTCTTGGTCAGCACCGAGAAACGAGAGGTGTCGCACAGCCTTCTTCAGTGATGTGAGTCACGTGACGAATCACGTGGCATCAGAAGATAGTTGTATACGTATACCCGGGGGAGTCCAGCACCCTCATCTCTGAACACACTCTGAACTGAGACGAGGGTGCTGGACTCCCCCGGGTATACAACTACCTTCTGATGCCACGTGACTCATATCACTGAGGAACGCTGTGCGACACAGTAGAAATATTTAAATGATTTTGCTCTAAGATTTTCTTTTCATAACAATATCTTTAACAGGGTACAGCTCCTGTTCCGTCTTCACACACACCGACACCAAAAAAAAATGCCGCTTCGTCCAGTCGCAATTATATTAGTTTGTTAACCTGTTTAGATCAGACATTATATGAGAGACAAGTCCATCACGAACAGTAGTGACGAAATATTAGAACTAATACATCCTCATGAATTAATCATGAGGGACAATTATTTCTAATCATCCCTCATTCCTATGCGGTGATATGACGTCAAATAACATGTTTGTAGATTCCAGTGGCGCGATTTGCCTCAGTCAGTTGACCTCAGCAATGTTTAATGAAAATAAAAGGTCAAGAAAATACGTGTTTATCGCTAGACAATCAAATACCAATTAGTAGACTAAACAATACAGACGTAGATCACTGGAAGAAAGAATATATGTCGCTATATTACGCAAACCTTATGATTAGATAGACAGTCAATCAAATATTCTATGTATCTGTTAGCACAAGTGCAAGCATAAGAAACTTGTGACGTGTGAAAACGTTCCTGACGCAAGCATAGCACAAGCTAGAGGCCCTGTGTCACACTGTAACGGGATCTGACGCAAGCATAGCACAAGCTAGAGGCCCTGTGTCACACTGTAACGGCATCTGACGCAACCATAGCACATTCAAGCTATGATGCAAGCTATAGGCCCTGTGTCACACTGTAACGGCATCTGACGCAAGCATAGCACAAGCTAGAGGCCCTGTGTCACACTGTAACGGCATCTGACGCAATAGCACATTCAGCATGATGCAAGCTAGAGGCCCTGTGTCACACTGTAACGGGATCTGACGCAAGCATAGCACAAGCTAGAGGCCCTGTGTCACACTGTAACGGGATCTGACGCAAGCATAGCACAAGCTAGAGGCCCTGTGTCACACTGTAACGGGATCTGACGCAAGCATAGGGCAAGTACAAGCTAGAGGATCCTGTGCTCACACTGTAATCGGTTTCAGTGACATAAGGCTTCATTGTGCAAGCTTATGATTGCGTCAGGCCCGTGTCACACTGACATAACGGGATCTTGTGCTTGCAAGTATGCTTGCATCAGGCCCTGTTTCACACTGACATAACGGCATCTGACGCAAGCGCTTAGCTTGTGTCAGGTATAGTGATATAAGGATCTTGTGCTTGCGCTTATGCTTGCGTCAGGCCCGTTTTCACAGTGACATAAGAAGGCATCTTGCACTTGCGCTTATGCTTGCGTCAGACCCGTTTTCATAGTGACATAAGGCCTCTTGTACTTGTGCTTATGCTTGCGTCAGACCGTTTTCACAGCGACATAAGAAGGCCTCTTGCACTTGCGCTTATGCTTGCGTCAGACCCGTTTTCATAGTGACATAAGGCCTCTTGTACTTGCGCTTATGCTTGCGTCGATCCGTTTTCACAGTGACATAAGCCCTCTTGTACTTGTGCTTATGCTTGCGTCAGACCGTTTTCACAGTGACATAAGGCCTCTTGCACTTGCGCTTATGCTTCCGTCAGACCGTTTTCATAGTGACATAAGGCCTCTTGTACGTGCGCTTATGCTTGCGTCAGACCGTTTTCACAGTGACATAAGGCCTCTTGTGCTTGCGCTTATGCTAGCGAGGTTTTACTAATCTGGTGGTACTTGTTCTAACTCAAGGACATTTTATTCACTTTCAAATGAGAAACGACATTTTGTATTGGTCGAACTTTGAAAAGCTGTAAAATGTCATTAATATAATGAAGCTAGACTCAATTGCGAGATTCTTAATTTCGCGATATAAAAAGATGAGCTGATACAATATCAACGATGATTTTTCACACGAAAATCCATGAGTTGAATGAGCTCTTTCAGTTGTAATTGATGAAACCGTATAAGGCATTTCGGAGTTAGTGTCCTCGGGGAATAATTATGGGAGCATAAAACATGGAGAAACGACAGGAAAACATAATTGTTGTGAATGTGCCAAACAAACTCACTTCAACCTTTGCTACTAATAAAACTTCTCGCTGGATTGAAAAGAAAACGTCCCCATAAAACGGTCCCCAATTCCCCGTCAACATCAACTCCGAAAGGCTATAGTTGAGTTACGAGTTATTGGCTGCTTTGAGTTTAGCACTGGAGTATTTCTTCATTTTTTTTCAACTGTTGTCTCACAAAATCATTGGCTTCAATGGCTTTGAGTTTAGCATTTACAAGTTTGTTTTGAGTGATCTTCTTCACCAGTTATTCAATTATTCAACTGTTGTCTCAGAAGAGACAAAAATAGTATCAAAACTATATTCTCGTATCAAATCAAAATAGCTGAAGAGAGAGTGCAAAGAATATTCAGCAAACTCACTGAAACTGAGGTTTTCAAGAAGTACACGGTGTTACTTGATTTAGAGTTTTTTTAATTCGGATGGCTTTCTTTATTCACCATTGTCTGAAAACGCAAACAAAGCTCGTTTCTACCGGAAACAAATTGCGTTGTTTGAGTAAAGTTATTCCAAGTATTTTCCCAAAGTGTGTAAACTAAAGCAAAACTAAAAATAGGTAAATAATTTAAGCGCCAGAGCAGAACCAGAGAACGACAACAAAGCTTAAAAACGAACAACGACTTGCGCTATAAGTTGAAGGCTAACTCGAACGAAAGACGTTGCCGAAAGCTTTTCCAAAGTCGCTGAAATCTTTTTCGAATAAGTTTTAAAGTATAAATATCATCTGAAGCTTAATTCTAACTTTATTTCGAGAAATAGAAAGGGGTTTAGTAATGCAATGGTTTTCTACTCGCAAATTATTTGTGTTTTTTTTTAGCTCCGAAAAATCGGTTATTACGGCCTTTTGTGCTAAATGTCAATACGTTCTAATAAAGTCACTCTGCTGACGAATCCGAAAACAGCTTACAACAATGGGCAGGGTTTCAAAGTGATGTCTCTAAGTACCTCGCAAATTTATATTTCCATATGTCAAAGTAAAGTCTTTAATAAATGATTGTATATGCGGGAGGCTTAGACGATTTGATCGTCGGTGCAAACTTACCTAGTAAGACCCTTGCCAGAATATACCGAGTGGTAGTAAGCTGACGATTCTTTGATTCCGATTCCATAATAATGATATCTAAGAAAACGACACAAGGATTTAATAAGTATTTACTTCTGCCGTGAACCCGAGAATCATGTGGGCGTTATGTCTTCTAGTGAAGCAGAAAAGTTAATTAAATGTTACAACACGTAATTTGCATGATAAAACCCGGGTCAGATCAACAAAGCTATTGCACAGTACTAACTTTGAATGCCCTCTTGTTCCTAAGCGTCGGGTCGTAAGTTGTGGAAACTTTTGCCGAATTGTCTGCAAGGAAAAATAGTCATTAAAAAAACAAAGCATTGTACGATCATTACCTTTGAAGTATTCACGAAAACCTACAACTCTTCGTGATCACACTAGGCTGACTGTTGTGTTGACTGAAAGCTTTACAAAGCTGCTGTGAAATCGCAGGATAAGTCTTACGACAACAAGTCAGAAATAAAGCCAGAAAAGAGGCATCATATGGATTAGCGGTTAGAAACAAAACTCTATTCCGTCAAGACCTCAAATGATATGACTTTATTAATCAAAGTGAAGTAGAGGCACAACTCGTCAATGCTGGGAAAGTGATGGGGTGGTATTGAAACTGCCCCGCACCCACTCCCCTGGAGTAACTTATGGGAAGCAACAGCAGTGAACCTCTGCTAATGGACACCTCCCATAAGTGGACATCTCATATAAGTGGACACCTCCCATAAGTGGGCATCTCATATCAGTGGACACATCCCGTAAGTGGACACCTCCCATAAGTGGACATCTCATATAAGTGGACACCTCCCATAAGTGGACACATCCCGTAAGTGGACACCTCATATAAGTGGACACCTCTCATAAGTGGACACATCCCATAAGTGAACACCTCCCATAAGTGGACACCTCCCGTAAGTGGACACCTCCCATAAGTAGACACCTCCCGTAAGTGGACACCTCCCATAAGTGGACACCTCCCATAAGTGGACACATCACATAAGTGAACACCTCCCATAAGTGGACACCTCCCGTAAGTGGACACCTCCCATAAGTGGACACCTCCCGTAAATGGACACCTCCCATAACTGGACACCTCCCATATGTGGACACCTCCCATAAGTGGACACCTCCCATAAGTGGACACCTCCCATAAGTGGACACCTCCCATAAGTGGACACCTCCCATAAGTGGACACCTCCCATAAGTGGACACCTCCCGTAAGTGGACAAATAAGTGGACACCTCTCATAAGTGGACAACTCCCAATAGTCCTGAACGTCTTTTTCATAGCCTGCGTTACAGCCGATCCAAATCCCGATTAGTACCGACGACTGTAACGCCGGCTACTTTTTCACGGTGTTCTAGATTTCCTATAACCTCTGAATTTATCATTATACACCGAAGCAGCCCATACTAGTGTACTCGCTAGTTTCCATGTAAGTCAGTATTCTTTTTCACGGTGTTATAGATTTCCTATAACCTCTGAATGTATCATTATACACCGACGCAGCCCATACTAGTGTACTCGCTAGTTTCCATGTAAGTTAGTACTCTTTTTCACGGTGTTATAGATTTCCTATAACCTTTGAATTTATCATTATACACCGACGCAGCCCATACTAGTGTACTCGCTAGTTTCCATGTAAGTTAGTACTCTTTTTCACGGTGTTATAGATTTCCTATAACCTTTGAATTTATCATTATACACCGACGCAGCCCATACTAGTGTACTCGCTAGTTTCCATGTAAGTTAGTACTCTTTTTCACGGTGTTATAGATTTCCTATAACCTCTGAATTTATCATTATACACCGACGCAGCCCATACTAGTGTACTCGCTAGTTTCCACTTTTATATATTTGAAATAGCTGTAACCTCCCATAAGCGGACACCTACGCTCGGTTCCGAGGGTGTTCGTTTGTGGGAGGTTCGACTGTAGCAATGTATTCACTCACCTTGCCAAATGTAGCAGCACATGCTGCCTCGATTTGGTGCTTTCTACAGAAGTCTAAGTAATGCGCGTAGAGAATGCAGCGAGGAAGACAAACTCCTTCGCACATGACGTAATTATCCTCAAGCCTGGAAAATAAAAGGGTGGAAATATTGGGTCATCACAAGATAGAAAGAAACTTGGGAAGATAGAATGAAGGAAGGAATTGAGAAAAAAGAAAGAATGAATGAATTTAAAGAAAGAAAGAAAGAATGAAAAAATGAAGGAAGTAATAAAGGAAGAAAGGAAGGAAGGAAGGAAGGAAGGAAGGAAGGAAGGAAGGAAGGAAGGAAGGAAGGAAGGAAGGAAGGAAGGAAGGATAAAATGAAGGAATGACGAGAGAAAGAGAGACGAAAATAGGAATGGACGGAGGGAAGTAGGAGGTAATAATAATAATAATATTTATTGCTTATATTGCGCATTTTAACATTTGAATATGATCAAATGCGCATTACACAACACTAGAAATAATTATATACAAATGATAAAAAATGTTCAAACCTTACTAACTTACGAAAACTACCCCCCCCCCCCCCCCCCTAAACTAAATTATCAATGTAATATAGGTAGAAAGGACAGACTGCAAAAATACTTTGGATCTGCAGCCTTTCTAATGACACCAAATGAACGTATGGACGTAATAAAGGGCGGCCATGACAGTTGAAATATTGCTTTTGCCGAGGGATTAGGATTTAATCCACAGCAATTCACAAGGTACAATGAGCTGGAACCGGAAAACAACAACAAACTTAAGAGAGCGTGGCTTGGCTTTAGCTGCATACGTGATGACAAATGTAATATCACGAAACAACGACCATTCAAAAAAACGTTGCACGTTTCTGCTCTAATAGAATGGCCGTATCAAAGTTACAGACAAACACAACGTACAGAAGCAGAGAAAACGTTAGACTATGCAATCTTAATGTAACATTGGTTAGAACATGTGTAGCAATTGTTAACTGCGCAGAACGTGGTTCCAAACATTCTGATGAACAGGACAGACTACGATTAATACAAGTACAGCAAACACTGATTGAATGACGTCAAACTCTCATTGATGGCTCATCGGTATTCGGTTCTTGTCATAGAGGTATTCCTACTTATCGCAAGACCTCCGCAGTCCCAACACCCTCGGTTTACTGAAATCACTTCTGTCATATATTATATTGTTTAGGTATAGAACAAAAACTGGACTAGTAGAGCGCAAGCACTAAAACCATGAAATAACATCAAAGTTGTTACTGCCAAATAGTTTTTATTTAGCGACTATTTAGCCACTATCATCCAACCATAACATGATCTTGAATAAAGGCTTCTGATGAGTAATGTCATAATGAACAGCAAGTCTATTGTGGATTTGATGTCTCTTGTGGATTGACATTTAAAAAAGAATGTTCTGGTTGGATGATAGCGACTAAATAGTCGCTAAATAAAAACTATTACGCAGTAACAACTTTGATTTTGTGTCATGGATTTAGTGCTTGCGCTCTATACTCAACTGAGAACATACACGACATTCATTCACTTTATATTACTTTTCTTGGTCGCTTACGAATGTAAATGTGCTCAGAATCTCTGCCCAAAACAAAGAGGAAATGGAAGGGGGGAAGGACATGGTACATTTATATACGTTTGTCGGATGTTTGAAGGGTCAAAAAAAATTAAACGGTAGAAAGAACCACTTGAAGTTGTTCTGGCGTACTGACGCACATACTGAATACAACTGTTTGTCCCAACACAGTTCTATACAATTACAGAACTAACCAACAGGTAGCGAATGCTCATCGAGGCGGGCAGTGAAAATGGAATGGAATTTCCCTGAGTTGGGACCTCGCAAGTGTACGTAATTATGTAGATAGGAATGATTTACATCAAACTCTCTGTAAGTCTGGCCGGAGATCTATTAGGTGTATGTCCGCCGGTGTTAGGCGATAGTTGACTCGGTATAGTTGCTAGTACCGCTGTCAGGAATTGCTACCGATCGGAAAGGACTTGAGCATTCAATCAATACAAACTTGCTTGTGTATGTTGGGACAAACAGGGTAAGACGGTGATGTATTGTGGTTGTCTTATGTATACACAACTAATGAGTTACATGAATAGATATAGCAAATAAATGAACAGAAGCAATAGTCCAGGGAAGTTATCCAATTGCAAAAGACGCAGCCGCAGCGCAGACTTCAAAAAGGAAGAAATAAAGAGAAAAACCGACTCGAATTTATTGAGCACAAATCGTGCCATCTTCAACAGCAGTAAAAAGCGCTAAACAGACTGACATTATCATCTATGAAAAACAACTGGCTGAAAATGGTTTCTTTAAACGAGTTTGTTTTGCCAAAATCATGTCATCATCAACAGCAGTACACAGCGCTAAACAGACTGACATTGTCGTGACTGAAAAATAACTGAAAAATGCTTCATTACACGAGTTTGTTCAGTAGCACAAATTATGTCATCTTCAACAGCGCTCAACAGACTGACATTATCATATCATCTATGAAAAACAACTGAAAAATGTAAGTTGTATAAGTATTTTTCTGAGTCCTTTTACGCTTGATGAAACTTTACGAACTACATTACTAACTGAAAAATGGTTTACTACACGAATTTGCTTAGCACAAATCATGCAGCAGCAGTACACAGCGCTAAACAGACTGACATTATCATCTATGGAAAAAAAACGTTTAAAAAGTGCTTTTTCTGATATAAAAATATTTGTGGGTTTGAGTTTATACTTCAGTCACCAACTGAGCAAGGCGAACTAATCAATTATCAGGTATATATCGCGTAGAAGCAAATGGATCTTTATGTACTCTGAGCCATGGCCACTTTTCAACATGCAATTCCGTTACTGTGTACTATTTCTTAGCGTCTTTGAGAAGGCCGGAAGCGTCTCAGTAAATCAAAGTACACCGTGAATAACCGGCGCAAAACACAACACCATGATTTCAGTACCACGAGAGGCCACATTGGTTCCACAACTGTGAATCAACCGGCATCGTATAGTAGAACTTATGTTGCGTTAGCTAGCATTCATCCCGGGCATTCACCGAGGTCACTAGATGATCGTTTATATCTGAATAGAAAAGTATGTTTGCTTTCGGTCTATTTATTGTCCATCTGACAAACCTTCATTTACATCCATCCAGAAATCATTGACATAAGCTGACAGAAACAGGGTTCGGGATGGCATGACAGAAATAGCAACAAGAGGTAATTGCGACGTCTAGGTGTGAGATGTGATTCAAAGTACAAGCAATATGTGTCAAGTAAAGAGATGCCGTTCAAGAAACTCCTTTTGTGTTCTTTGAAGTTTTCTTGTATGAGTCTTCAGTTTCGCCGCGTTTCCGGCAAGACATTTTGACAAGTAATATCAAAAAGTCGTTTTTTGAAGTAGCTCATGTCGTCGCTGCAATGCCAATGGCTAAATCGTCGGGGCAATAGTAAGCCGATTAGGATCTTGTACTTTGGAGAGTTGGTCTTCAAAGATTTATAATCGCTTTTAAAATGTTCGTCTTCATCGGATGCTTCATCGACCTGAGTATTTGAGAAGATGTACTGCAATGGCGGGAAAATGGTCCATTGCACTTTCAAGACAAATCAGGCGTAAAAAAAAACGTTCACTTTCGTTTCCAGCTTAGATATATAACATCATAAAAACACTTGCAACATTTAATACAGGTCATTGCACTCTCGATTCTGCAAAGTTGCCTGTCAGCAATGATAAAACAATTATAAATGCAAAGTTATCTTAAACTGAGTTCATCATTGCAGACCATACAAGACCAACTTAGTTTTCAATAGACTCTTATACGAGAATTATAGAAGAGCGATACAGATCGTTAAAAGTCGTACAAAACAACTGTAGAAATTACTCAGAATAATAACCCTAATGACGAAGATTCGTTGACCTCTTTGTTGACATACATGAGATGTGTGGAATAAAAGTTGGATACGTAAGAAGCTCTAAGAAGCTTACCATTCAAGTGTTTGGCTCAGCTGTTCTTTCTTTGATTTCGGGAAAACTCCGTTCAGTGACAGGGTTCTGGTCTTGGCTTCTTTTATCTCTCTCGCAGCAGCTGGAGGTTGGAACAAAAATACGAGCGTTTAGCGCCAATCATACATGTCAACACTACAGGTAATTATTTCCCCATATGCAACCAAGTAACGAGGTTCTGTACGCTGGCAGTATTCTTACAGCATGATAGCCGTCTTGATTTAGGTCTACGCATGGTAGTAGTCAGTCTTGGTGTAGAGCCGAATTCAACGGGAGATACACTCTTACAAGGTGTCCACTGATCATAGGCACACTTACTGATAGTAATCGACACTTTTCAATGGCTCATTTGTAGCAGAGCGGAAAAAGCCACAACAATAGGGAGGGTCAATCAATTGCAAACATAGCAAAGGTTGCACATGCTATCTAACATTATATATATAGATGACAGGATATTACTGACGTGTTCGTTCACCGAGTGCACTAACAACCCGTAGAATAAACTTTACAAACTTTGGATAACTTTTCATTGTGTTTTGACTAAATGTTATACAACAACATGGCGTAGCAGGACAAATAGAAACTCCTTTGGGAGTAATTATTGCTTACAGCGAAGAAAGTGTCGATTAATATGATTGATTTGGAATTATGTTCCACAACATGCGAATACGTTTGCCGAGTAGGTCAGTCATTAAGGAAAAGTCTTGCACGAATATGTCTCACGCGAAATTCAACATTGATCCAGTTCTTGCTTAACCAAGCACTTTGAACCAACGGGGCAGAAGACAAATTTAATTACATTAAATGTACTACTTAATCTAAACAACTCTAGAGTGAATCGTGTATAACCACTGCCTGTCAAAGTACTACTGTCATTCAAGCGAGGCCACACACACAGTCAAAACTAAGCCGGCTTCCCTTTCAACATTTCAAAAACCTCTAAGATCCCAGTAATATTTCAACGGAATAAATCCACTATGTCATGGTTGTTTAAACGCGCTGTTGGATACTTACTCAACATCTCAACTTGATCGTCATCCAGCTCTTGCTTTATCTTCTTGCAAGAACTCGGTAGCCGCTTGAGCTTCGTCTTGGTAACACGGTTGCTACCGATACTTGCATCTCTTCTTTTAAGGAGTCCAACTTCTACAAGTTTAGCAGAGAGTAGATCACAGTTCCTTCCTCTGTTTCGTGTGCTGGGCATAACGTTTATATTAGCTGAATATATCAGCCTAAATCCCTACAAATAATAAACGTCCAAGGAAGAATATCACCTTCGACAAATTAAACCAGGACCTCTGACTGATAAAGTGGATCTTACTACAAACTCGTGTCAATCTGGTTGATCAACAGTGCTTACGAGCGTCAAAGCCGAATTTGATATGTAAAATAGTGCGCAGTCGAGAACAAAAGACCATCCGCAAAGGTGACAGCCATAAGGACACAGAAATTAATTTTACGTAAATACGCGCGCAAAAATCAATGTACTACGTCATCTTCAGGCTCCCAAATACTTTCACACGCACTTCCGACGAATTAAATAATTACAAGCTTTCCCTGAGCTGCGCCTGGATTAACCAATCACATTGGAGCAATGTAATTGGCGACCGCCCTCTAAGGTAAACAATCGAAAGGTAGTCATGGAAACAAAAGATTAACAAAACAAGAAATGAAAAGCAACTGAAATCCATTGTGTTCAGAGTCACCGCATGTGGAGTTTGGGTTGGTGAATAAGCAGTGCGCCTTAGAATGCGATTCTTGGAAGAGTATACATACCTCCCTGGTATTACAAAGTAGCTTTATGCTTTATATAAGAGATAAAGACTGGCTAATTTAAGGACTTGTGAAGAACTTTTATATAACAAGCTAGCACTGTGTAATAGGTAAACACTATCTTGGCAGTCAACACACTCAAATAACGAAAATAAGATTTGCTTTTTTGCATCTGATCGATAATCAAGGACACGTTTTACATGGCTCAAATGAACTACTCAGTGAATGGGAAGTGTTCGTACGACCTACACAGACTTTCTCTTGAAACGTTGAACACGTTTTACCGTACTTCTATACATGCAATCCTATGGGCCCAATAATAAAATACAATTGAAGTAATAACCTTATTTACCTACGACCTGCTTCTGGCCTTGTACCTCAGCTATAGAGCATCCGGAGCCGGGTGGTCGGCCAGTCCGAGAGTCGTGGATTCTTGAATCCCATCGGGGTCAGATATTTCTCCTCTTTCTCCTTTCTTTCTAATCCGGCTATCGCTCAGAAGAACTTTATGGGTATCTTTATAGCACGTTAACTTGCCCTCAATTTCTATCTAATAAACTTGAAGTTAATTATACTGACTTCTAGTCGATCGAAGACAAAAATGTTTCACGCCAAATATGCCAAAAAGATATACGACTCTTTGCCTCGGCTCTGAGACCCCGTCCACACTAAAAGTGTCCTTGTGCGATCGCTGACATAATATTACAATGTTTAAATATAAACGAGTATATTTAGAACTTTTACATAAAGAGATCAGAAATGCCGGCGATCTGATTCATCTCCCTTGGAGGTTTGCGAAGTCATGGAAATTTTGCATGAATAAAATACCATCACTACTGATTTCCAACCGCTTGTCTTTTATGAAAAAATATTTTCACAGTTTTATTATTCAAATGGTATATTTTTTGACGTCAGAATGACGTGAGTAGCTGTGTTACCAATTTAAGATCGACGAACACGCTCTAATGAACTTTATTTCGAGACGAACTGAACACTGATGAACTCATGGTCATCAATATATAATAATAATATATTAGTTTTTACGGTTTTCACGCGTAATTCCAACTCACGCGAAAGCCTAAAAAAGTATCAATATATAATAATAATGATAATAATAATAATAATAATGATAATAATAAAATAATAATGATAATAATAATAATATAACTGAATAATGTCTTGGATAGAAACATGATAAAAAGTCATCATAAACCTGTAGAAATCTACTAAAAAAGGTAAAACTAATAACAACAATAATAATAATAAAATAATAATAATAATAAAAAAAATAATAATAATAATAATAATAATAATAATAATAATAATAATAATAATAATAATAATAATAATAAAATAAATAATAATAATGATAATAATAATAATAACAATAATACTATCAAAGAGTGGAATTTAGAAAAGCTTGAAAACTAAATAACTAATTAGTACTAAATAGCACTAATGAAACAATAGAAAACAATATAAATACCTCTATTTAGTACTATTTAAAGTTAGTACTATTTCACGCTTTTCTAAATTGCACTCTATAATGAAATAAATAAATAAACAATTTTCTTATAATAACAAGATAAATATAAATTACAGCTATCTTACATTTAATTATATACAATCTAAAAATCTAAATCCTCAAAACTTTCTAAAATATCTGTAAGTTTATATTTAGATTTAGTTAGATATTTTATACTTTTCGTTTTTTTTGAGACATTTATTAGGGTATTTTATTATTATTATTATTATTATTATTTTATATTTTTTATTAACATTGTAAAATGCACTTTGGTTAATGCGTTCAGGTCCGTGTAACACTCCACAATTGAATTTTCTATTGGAAATCTTAAAACCAAAATACAAAATTGCTCGTGTTTTAAGAATTTTGATTATTCTCAGGTGGTTTAAGGCTTGGCTGAGAGACTAATTACTCATAAAATCACAATTTTTGAATTATTGAGTCAGGCATTTCACCTACCAAGCTGAAACTCGGCTAGTAGCTGTAGTTCGTTGAAACAGATAATATTATATGGTAACTACTGGACATGCCGTATCACGTGACAAACCACGTGGTCACAAATGTACGAAAGACTCAACAAAAAATGGGGTGTACAGAGACTTTTCTTAGAATAATAGATTGTGTATTAAATAAGGACAATTCAATAGGTCTTTCCAAAATAGCCTTTGCTCGTTGTCCATCATTGTTAGTTATGGAGATAATTGACAAAATAGGTCACGTGACCAAGCTGAAAATTATATATTTTCATTTTTCTCTTTACCGTTTAGCTGGGGACAACGAGCAAAGGCTAACTTAGGAAGACCTCTTCAAACATCATCAAATAACACCTATTTTATTATCCTAAGAAAAGTCTCTGTACTCCCCATTTTCAATTTTCTCTTTTTCTCATTTTAAGGTCACGTGACCTTTAGAAATTAACATAATTGCACTTAAAATATTACAAAACCTAAATGCCTCCTAAGGACCAAACACCATAATCATTCGTTATAAATGGAGAGAGATATTGTAAAAATGTGATTTTACATGTTGCTCTATAAAACCAAGCCTTAAACCACCTGAGTTACAAACTAATTTCAAAATTCAATATTGCTACATTTTTGTATATTCAAACTTTAGAATTAAGTTCAAAAATCTTAAAAGCACACAAAATCACATATTTTTAATTTTTAAAAACCAAAAAAAAGAGCTAATTGATTATTGACAAAATCTTTGTAATTTAAGATGGAAGCTCCCTTTAGGGGAGGGGTCAAAGGAGCTGTTGGTCGGACAATATATTTACATTGCCACCTCACCCATATATGTTACTTTTCAACCAAGGTACACCCGCTCCCACGACTGAACTTCTGGTGCACATGCCATAATCTACAAACGTGAAAAATCATTTTCGACCAATCATAGCTCTCCATTTTGTCAGCCAACTTCTCATTTTGAACTACATGGATCTTATGTCCATGCTGCAAAATATGGATTCGGATTTCGAAGTCTTTCCGTGTCCCATCGCCTTTGTGCCTGATAAAATGGAGTTGTTTTTGCTAAGCTTTGCGGCCGAACCGCTCGTTTCCCACGATTATAACCCCTAGAACGAAGGAGAGTTAATATTCTTCTACCGTATGTATGCCCAACCTGTAAAAGAACAATAAGCATATACTAGTATAGTACGCTATTAGAATCGTTCAATGAACTTGGTACTACTGACAGTGGAACCCGGCCTTACGGACACGCAGTTAATACGGACACCCGGTTAATACGGACACCCGGTTAATACGGACATGTTGTTCTGTCCCGGCTGAAACTCCGGCATACAAATGCCTATAAAATATACCCGTTTCATACGTACACTGACGGATAATACGGACAACGGACACTTTTTTCTCTCCAAATATGCCCATTTTCATACAAAGTCTACCCGGTTACACTTTATTTTCTCAAGACAACGACAATGTGTAAATTGATCGCTTATATTACATGCGATCAGAGATTCAAGTATTCAATAGCAATTCAAGTAGCAATAGCAATGTATTACACAATCGCGAGTGACGTAAATTGACCAACCCGGTTAATACGGACACTGCGCGGTCTCGTCCCGATGGTGTCCGTATTAACCGGGTTCCATTGTATTGAAAGTGAACTCTCGTTATAGCACACATCCTCAGGACCGTCATTTGTTGTCCGTATAAATAGCGAGAGTCCGTTATTTTCAGTCATTGCAGTATTAATTTTTGCCGGGGATCTAACCGGCCTGTCCGTACGTATTAGCGAGGTGTCCGTAATAAGGGGGTCCTCAAGGCGAGAGTTGACTGAGTAGCAGAGTAGGCGGTAATACTTGATGTACGTACTGTGCTATCAACCTGTTCTTGTGACATAGCACCATAATCAAATCTGTGGATTTCCTGCTACAAAAGAGTTCTATGATTTTCCTTGAAAATCCTCACTTATCATGCTGGTTGCTAAGCAAATATTCTGAAACTTGCTTATATGTAAACATCCTTTCAGTCGTGGGAGAGGGTGTACCTTGGTTGAAAGTAACATATATGGGTGGGGTGGCATATAAATATATTGTCCTCTCTTGACCAACAGCTCCTTTGACCCCTCCCCTAAAGGGAGCTTCAATCTTTTGAAACTTAAAAAAGAGAAATTACAAAGATTTTGTAAATTGAAATCACGTTCAAATAAATAATAATCAATTAGCTCTTTTTTGTTTTCCGTTCTGCTTTCAAAATTAAAAATATGTAATTGTGTGTGCTTTTAAGATTTTTGAACTTAATTCTAAAGTTTGAATATACAAAAACGTAGCAATTTTGAATTTTGAATTTAGTTTGTAATAATCAAAATTCTTAAAACATGAGCAATTTTGTATTTTGGTTTTAAGATTTCCAATAGAAAATTCAATTGTGGAGTGTTACACGGACCCGTTCAGTTTAAGAAATTATTATTATTATTATTATTATTATCATTATTATCATTATTTTAATAAATTGCAAAAAAATACACTTCAAAAAATCACAAACATTTAATCCCTTCTAGTTTAGGTTGGAATATTTTGACAGCCACCAGTCACTCATAAAGCCTTCCATCAGACTCGTACACAGTCGTTACTTACCGTGGAAAGGGAAGTAACCGGACCGGATCAGACCGGAAAGGGAAGTAACCCAGCGCGGCGCTTGGGAAGGAGGGGCGCAAAGGCGCACGGGAAGGAGGGAGAAAAAGCTTTTTTTTCGCGTTTTTCTTTCTCCCTTCCAACTACACACCGCGCGCCCACATCCCGAGTAAGAGAAGCGACTGGGAACGAGTCTGACCTTCCATTCTTAGCTAGTCTTCACTGCTTTCATAGATAGCCGGTTCAGCTCTCTTTCTCTGCAAAGCATGCGCATCTCTTCTTTCCACGTGACGTCATTACGAGGAATAACACAAATCTTGATTGCAGCCAATATCAAAATCCGCCACAGGAACCCCATCTCAACAGGGGAACCCCATCTCAACACAGGAAACCCATCTCAACACAGGAAACCCAAGATTTCATTTCGAGGAATAACACGTGAGACTACATGTGTACATTTATCAGCTGCTACGTGTTGTCATAACAGACAGAAACAAAATAGCAACGATAAGGGTAAACCCAGCGTGGGGCATTCACAGAATAACAATGAAGGTACACAGCAGAACATGGGAATAATATCAAGTATTAAAGAACTGCATGGCTCCACACAATGAGTATTTATCATGTAACTTCAAAACTCATAAGACAAAAATATGATTATCATAGCTGAAAATTAAATAGCTCGTTGAAATTAGTAACAAGACAAAGCGGGAAACTTTGAAAGCCGTTAACTTTTTTCTTATTTGCTTGATTCTTTTCAAATTTTCAACTTTGACTAATTTTAGTATTCTCTTTCAAGTTATGGTATTTTCGCTTGTCTTCGGTGAAAATTTAAAAAGTCACGTGGCAGGTGGTAGAGGCTCATTGCAACAAGCTACGTTGCGACCGATACCATCGGTCTTCATCACTGGATAATTAATAATATTCACTCTCATGTTATTTAGTTCTATCCCATCCATCCTTGCGGCATTAGCTTCACTGATTTATGACGTTCAACCTGACAACGATTATAATAACAATTAGGTAGGTGTTAAGTATTTCATGCTAACTCTGCCTGGGCTGGAAGCTTTTCTCCTTTAAGTCCTGCGAGAAGATTCCTGGATGCCAGAGTCGCCATTGCTGTTCTCGTCGCTATCTCTGCGCTTCCAATATGAGGAAGAACAACTACAAAAATGAATCAATAAATAATCAATCAGTCAATCAATCGCTGATAAAGAACTATGATAAGTATAGGAATGGAAACTAATGAGGAATATACAGAACAAATGTTCGGAAAAAATCAGACGCCTCGAGCAGGATTCGAACCCTGACACCCCGGGTGTCATGACAGGTGCATCCATAATCAATCAATCAATCAATCAATCAATCAATCAATCAATCAATCAATCATCATGGAGGAGGTTAATCATGGTATCGCTCAAATGAATCCTAAATTATCAAAATAAAGATCCATCTAAATAAAAATGACCTCATGGAGGCGGCCATCTTGATTTTGATCAGTGACATCACACGGTTTCTTGTTCACTTTTCTTACGTTAATTTTCAATTTTTTACACTGCAATTTTTATCGATATTGACTAACGTAGGACCAATCATATTGTTCTGACTTTAGTATAAACAATTATATATATTTTAATCATATTGTAGATAGTTAGCTGCTGATAAACCATCTTGTACCTTGTATCTTGGCTTAGTATAGTCTGTACAGGTTTTAAAATTACAGGAACTATATATATTATTATATATTTTATTGTATTATACTGTAAAGGTGGTTAAAAAAAATGTCATTGTCTTTGTCTTTGTCATTGTCACAATAACTTTATCGTTTTAAAGCGTTAAGCCCGGTCCTCACTAGCGACATAAGCACAAGTACAAGCAACATACGCAGACTCAGTAATGCTTGTCTTTTGTCACACCTATTGCATAAATTAAACTAGACGCTCATTGAGCGTTTACTCGGCGTGTGGGATGATCAGCTGGAACTCCGGGCAATCTCTAGCCCACAGGCTTACCATCCTCTGTTTTTGTCTAAACGATGTTTTGGGCCGTTATTTTATATGCGTTGGGCTTCCTGTGGTACGCTCAACCGTATTTTCAGTATCAGTATGTAGTTCGATTTTCGCTTCAGGAATGGGTTTTAAGAATACCGAACTCCTAATTATACTCAAGAAATAAAGATTAGTAGTTTTTGGGAGTGCTGTGAGGTGTTTAATTTAGGATAAGATGTCTATTTAGTGTGTTTTGGGATCGATATATTTTGAGTGCTCACTGCAAGGCAAAAAGACCCGTAATCGATCACCAAGACTTGGTTTCAGCCGAAAATAAAATACTTTCTCGATTCGCTCGATCAAAAGCATTTGATATGTAATAGAATGGCAATCTATCAGTGTCCTGACCTGCTTTCAGGTCGTTTACTCCACTAACGGACCAGAAATAATAATAATAATAATATAATAATTTAATTCTTGAAAAAGCGCATTCCAATCGATTCCAATTTCCAATCGATTTTTTTTCGAATGACATGCTTCTCTCGCTCTTCCTGGGCTTCCTGTGGTCGGAATGGACTGGACACTTCTAACACACAAAAAAAAAACATTTTAAAACTCGGCGTCTGCCACAGTCAGTCCACGCCGAGTAATAATGTCCGGAATCTGCGTATGTTGCTTATGTTTGTACTTATGTCGCTAATGAGGACCAGGCTATAGAGTCGTTTTCGTATGAGTGGGAAGTAGTTACGGTACGGTTCGTGCCGTGCGGTAACGGTATCCAAGCATTCTGATTGGTTGAGCAATGACTTTGCGCGCTGTGATTGGTTGAATACAATGTCTTCGATTCCGTACCGTGACCCCGTGCCGTAGGTTTCCCACTCATACGAAAACGACTCTAACTAAGTGGTCAAGCAACCGTATGACGTCATCACAAAACAAAATGGCGGTCTCCATAAATATTGGGAATAAATCACTCTATCGGTGAAGTTGGCCTCCTCCTCCTTAATATTATTAAATAAATAAATATTTGGATTCTTTTGAGCGATACTTGTCTGAACTGTCAAGGTTTCCTTTAATCAAGTTGCATCCAAACTTACCACAGTTTTTCAGTGCTAGCAGTTTGTGATCGGTTGGTAAGGGTTCAGGAACTGTAACATCTAGTCCAGCAGCCTATATCATATCAAACTGATTAATGATCCATACAACCAATCTGGTTCCACTATACTTTAAACATCTAATTGGTATTTCAATAGAGTTGAAAGTGATAACCGACGAATAAGAAAACAAGATCTAATTCAGCAAACTTCAAACAAAATTCATATCAAACGGATCAGTTCAAGAAGTCATTTTCGTCCGTATGATCCCCGAATGACGTCACCAAATCTTGACTATTTAAAGAGCACATTATTCATCGTATTGTGACTATCTTATATATTAGTAAAGACGTATAAAGACTTATAAGAATACATGCAGGGATTATAGATTATATAATTATCTAAATGTTAATGTCACTACCCGCCGTAGATTAGCCTAAGCTATTTGCGGGTTGTGATAATTTACAATTATCAGTATTATTGTTGTCAATATCTATGTACATATCTTTTGGAAAAATAAATGATAATGATGATGATGACAGACCGACAGACAGACAGACAGACCTACTCACCCTGATTTGTCCGCTGATCAAAGCATCATACAAGTGATCTTGATTGACCAACCCACCCCTAAAAACATAAAATTATAACAAAATGAATGACTGAAAGGATGGATGAACTGATGAATGAACGAATGGATGAATGAATGAATGAATTAATGGATGAATGAATGAACGAATGAATGAATGAATGAACGAATGAATGAATGAATGAATGAATGAACGAACGAACGAACGAACGAACGAACGAACGAACGAACGAACGAACGAACGAACGAACGAACGAACGAACGAACGAACGAACGAACGAACGAACGAACGAACGAACGAACGAACGAATAGATAGATAGATAGATAGATAGATAGATAGATAGATAGATAGATAGATAGATAGATAGATAGATAGATAGTTTATTATTAGTGAATGAATAGATTGATGAATGGATGAATTAATTAATGGATGTATGGATGAATGCACGAATGGATGGATGGATGAATGGATGGATGAATGGATGGATGAATAGATTGATGAATGGATGGATGAATGCATGAATAGATGGATGAATGGATGGATGAACGAATGAACGAATGAACGAATGGATGAATGGATGAATGGATGAACGAATGGATGAATAGATGGATGGATGAATGGATGAATGGATGAATGGATGGATGAATAGATGGATGAATAGATGGATGAATGCATGAATAGATGGATGAATGGATGGATGAATGAATGAACGAATGGATGAATAGATGGATGGATGAATGGATGAATGGATGAATGAATGAATGGATAGATGAATAGATGGATGAATAGATGGATGAATGAATGAATAGATGGATGAATGGATGGATGAATGAATGAACGAATGGATGAATGGACACACAAAAGAGTAACAGTAACACAAACGTACCTACTAGAGTTTACAAAAATTGCTGTTGACTTCATCTTAGAAAAGGCATCTCTGTTGAACATTTCTGGAATGAGATATCAGTAGGATAATAAGCATTCCTTGAAGACAGTTTATGTCTGATACACCACAAAGAATACATGCTAAATAGTCAGGGCTTCTCGACATTTCAGCGAAAAGCTTTTTGACCATTTCTTTCTTCCAGAAGACAAAATCATCCACAGGGGTAAGTTATGTGTTTAGGTTAGTTGTAAAGCATGAATCTGGAAGGAAGTGAATTAAAAAAAAACACAGAACAATGCAATACAAAATTTAAACCAGTGGAAAATTTCAAACCACGTACAACACAGACATCGAGAACACGCAATGGTGGAAGCTTGAATTACAATCAGACGAAGACACACACACGCACAAAGTATAAATTATGCGGGAACGTACAGTTCGACCAATTATGGAACTAGCAGCATTTAACAATCGCCCAATCACAGCACAGCTCCATATTCGATGATGATGGCAGTATAAAGTGGACCCAAATAAGTCAACGCCATGTTCTGATGAAGACTAACAGCTTGCACTGGAAACGTCGCGATTGACAGACAATAAAAATACAATGGCAGAATACTCGACCATCAATCTTACCGTGTGTTTCTGAACTCAAAGCTGCACAACCAATTACAAAATCTGATTCCCCAAGTAAAGTATCGATGTCAACTAAAAATAAATACTGGAATATTACTTCGTTGATACTATATGTAGAGTACAAACCATATGTCCGTGAAACAGTACTAACTAATTAGTACTAAATAGCACTGATGAAACAATAGAAAACAATGGAGATAACACTATTTAGTACTATTTAGTAATAGTACTATTTCACGGACATATGGTTTGCACTCTACAGGGATATCCATTATTAGTATATTGTAAACAAAAAAGTATATTGAAAATCACGTTACGTGACATAGGCCATCTGTCAAAAGAATGGAATTATTATTATATTATTATTATTATCTTAAATATCACACAAGTGAATAGTACTTTTCGCGCGCTCTGATTGGCTACTCAATCTCGGAATATCCTTGGCTACTCACCTCCACTTTGGGGAATAATAGACCTCTTTACCTTCGTATGTAAATTGCCCATTTCAGATCATGTGATGTAAACATGATATTCTCTGGAGAATTAGTCCTTTCAATATGAACGAATAAATTTCAGAAATATAAAGGAACAATTCTCCAGAGAATATCATGTTTACATCACATGGTTTGAAATGGGCAATTTGCATACAAGCTAAAGAGGTCTATTGTTAACTATTTAGTAATAGTACTATTTCACGGTTATATTGTTTGCACTCTACTACGCGAGCAGGTAGTTCAGAAATAGAGTCGTTTTCGTATGAGTGGGAAACCTACGGCACAGAGTTACGGTCACGGTACGGAATCGAACACATTGTATTCAACCAATCACAGCGCGCAACATCATTGCTCAACCAATCAGAATGCTTGGACACGGCACGGTCACGACACTGTCACGTCACGAGCCGTACTGTAACTACTTTCCCGACTCATACGAAAACGACTGTATAACTTCTTGGGTAATACGCGCAGCAACGCTAGCTGTACAACTTGGCCTTGAGATGTTGGATGAAAGCTTATCAACTGCTTACCAAAAGCTGCATTGACTGTTGCTGCCGCTGCATAAAAATAGAAAATACAAATATTTTAAAATATCGCTGTCATTTATTACTGCGATTCTCAGTATTATGCGAACTCAGACATTAAGCAGGCTTGTAATTTGTTTTTTTTCGCTTCTGTCAATCAACATAAAAAAATCAGAAAACTTAAAAATAAAAGTCGGAAGGCCCACCAAATGGAAACCAAATAGTGATTTTGAGCTAAATTATGGATCATTTGGTCGAAGAATGTATTTAGTTTTGAATTTGTTTGAGTTTTGAATTTGATTGACAGCAGCGAAAAACCAAGTTCCAGCCAACTGTTTGAATGTCTGAGTTCGCATAATACTGAGAACCGCAGTAACTGATCAATCATTAGAGTTGAAAAATCAGATTGTAGAGGAAAACTCCAGTATATAACTAATTCAACCAATCAAAACACTGCAACCCAGTCTTCCAACATTTGCCGCAGACCAACAGAGCGGAAAAACGTTTTATAGCCTCTTCTAATAAGGACACATATAGGTCGTTAAGCTCAATATTTTGTATACAAGCCCTTTTATGCTCAAATAACAAAATATCAAATGCCACCAAAATTCGGTGACTGTGTCTCAGAGATATAAGGCCTTGTACTTTGGGAGAGGTGGCATTTTGATCAGCAGAAAAACCATCGTTTTCGTAAATATCTCCGAGAAGCTTTACTGTAACTTGATAAGATTTTGTCACAAGTTTTGAGTAATGGTTGTACAAATGTATCAATTGCAGTTTTTGATGTATCATTGCCAGTTAATGGAAACTATATGAAAACAGCAGCTTTGCAGTTTTTCCGCTCTGTCCCGCAGACCGGGTACTCTTATAGATGCACAAATGACGTCAAAGTGTATGAGAACAAAAAGTATGCGACGAAAATCTATGTTTTATCCAGCGATATACCTTTTGTTTTTGGTCTCCGTCCAGAGTAGATTATTCTTGACACTCCAAACGGTATGAGTCTCTCTGCAACTGCTAACCCTACAAGAGTTATGTTCGTGTTAAATAAATAGTTGGAAATAGATGAAAATAGTAAGCCCATATACACTGCATGGTATATACATTTCTCTGTATTTTTGGTCCGCGATTTTATTGCGCATGTACATATTAGCAGTGACTCTACAGCACTGTGACTTTGCAGCAGTGAAATATAAAATCAGCAAGTTCTAGTTTTGTCGGCTTTGTGAGTCTTTCTAGCATTTTAAAATTTGAGACATTTTTATCCCAAGGGAGGAGCCCACGGAATAAATCGCCCTGACATTGCACTAACTGTTGAATGGCCTCAAGTTGTCGCAGTGAAATGCGCATTTTGTAGCTGCAATAAAATCGCAACTGAACTGAGTCGCGCGACAAAATTACAGAAAAATATCCAGTGTATAAAGGTTTTTTTTAAATAAAATAAATAAAATAAAATATGTAAATAAAAAAATAAAAAAAAAAATACGTTCTAAACACAGTTTCAGTTCATTTTCAGGTCATTTTTTATTTTACACTATTTTACACTATTTTGCATATTTTAAAAATACATGTGTATAACACTGCTAGAACTAAAATATACCTCTTATTCACCGAGCGCGAGGTCCGTACCCGGCGTAAGTTATGGACCGAGTTTAATAGAGAGTACTTACTATCTGTTTAATAGAGGGTATTGTCTGTTTATAGAGGGTACTGTCTGTTTAATAGAGGGTACTGTCTGTTTAATAGAGGGTACTGTCTGTTTAATAGAGGGTACTGTCTGTTTAATAGAGGGTACTACAGTCAACTCTCTCGTAAGCGGACACCCTCGGGAATTGAAAAAAGTGTCCGTTAGTAGAGCTGTCCGCTTATGAGAACTATTCCCGTAAGCGGACACCAAAGAAAAATAGGGTGGATGTCTGTTTAACAGAGGATACTGTCTGTTTAATAGAGGGTACTGTCTATTTAATAGAGGGTACTGTCTGTTTAATAGAGAGCACTGTGTGTTTAATAGAGGGTACTGTCTATTTAATAGAGGTACTATCTATTTAATAGAGGGTATACTGTCTGTTTAATAGAGGGTACTGTCTGTTTAATAGAGGGTACTATCTATTTAATAGAGGGTACTGTCTGTTTAATAGAGGGTACTGTCTGTTTAATAGAGGGTACTACAGTCAACTCTCTCGTAAGCGGACACCCTCGGGAATTGAAAAAAGTGTCCGTTAGTAGAGCTGTCCGCTTATGAGAACTATTCCCGTAAGCGGACACCAAAGAAAAATAGGGTGGATGTCTGTTTAACAGAGGATACTGTCTGTTTAATAGAGGGTACTGTCTATTTAATAGAGGGTACTGTCTGTTTAATAGAGAGCACTGTGTGTTTAATAGAGGGTACTATCTATTTAATAGAGGGTACTAATTATTTAATAGAGGATACTGTCTGTTTAATAGAGGGTACTGTGTGTTTAATAGAGGGTACTATCTATTTAATAGAGGGTACTGTCTGTTTAATAGAGGGTACTGTCTGTTTAATAGAGGGTACTACAGTCAACTCTCTCGTAAGCGGACACCCTCGGGAATTGAAAAAAGTGTCCGTTAGTAGAGCTGTCCGCTTATGAGAACTATTCCCGTAAGCGGACACCAAAGAAAAATAGGGTGGATGTCTGTTTAACAGAGGATACTGTCTGTTTAATAGAGGGTACTGTCTATTTAATAGAGGGTACTGTCTGTTTAATAGAGAGCACTGTGTGTTTAATAGAGGGTACTATCTATTTAATAGAGGATACTGTCTGTTTAATAGAGGGTACTACATCTGTTTAATAGAGGGTACTGTCTGTTTAATAGAGGGTACTGTCTGTTTAATAGAGGGTACTGTCTGTTTAATAGAGGTACTGTCTGTTTAATAGAGAGTACTGTCTGTTTAATATAGAGTACTGCCTGTTTAATAGAGGGTACTGTCTGTTTAATAGAGTGTACCATCTATTTAATAGAGGGTACTGTCTGTTTAATAGAGAGTAGAGTAGGGTACTGTCTGTTTAATAGAGGGTACTGTCTGTTTTAATAGAGAGTACTGTCTGTTTAATAGAGGGTCTATTTTTAATAGAGGGTACTGTCTGTTTAATAGAGAGTAATAGAGAGTACTGTCTGTTTAATAGAGAGTACTGTCTGTTTAATAGAGGGTACTGTCTGTTTAATAGAGGGTACTGTCTGTTTAATAGAGGGTACTGTCTGTTTAATAGAGGATACTGTCTGTTTAATAGAGGGTACCAGAGGGTACTATTTTAATAATAGAGGGTACTGTCTGTTTAATAGAGAGTACTGTCTGTTTAATAGAGAGTACTGTTTAATAGAGGGTACTGTTTTTAATAGAGGGTACTGTCTGTTTAATAGAGGGTACTGTCTGTTTAATAGAGTGTACCATCTATTTAATAGAGGCTACTGTCTGTTTAATAGAGAGTACTGTCTGTTTAATAGAGAGTACTACCTGTTTAATAGAGGGTACTGTCTGTTTAATAGAGGGTACTGTCTACTGTCTGTTTAATAGAGGGTACTGTCTGTTTAATAGAGGGTACTGTCTGTTTAATAGAGTGTACTGTCTGTTTAATAGAGGTCTGTTTAATAGAGTACTGTTTTTAATAGAGGGTACTACTGTCTGTCTAAATAGAGGGTACTGTCTGTGTTACTGAGGGTACTGTCTGTTTAATAGAGGGTACTGTCTGTTTAATAGAGGGTACTGTCTGTTTAATAGAGGGTACTAGAGGGTCTGTTGTTTATAGAGAGTACTGTCTGTTTAAATAGAGGATACTGTCTGTTTAATAGAGGGTACTGTACTGTCTGTTTAATAGAGAGTACTGTCTGTTTAATAGAGGGTACTGTCTGTTTAATAGAGGGTACTGTCTGTTTAATAGAGAGTACTGTCTGTTTAATAGAGGGTACTGTCTGTTTAATAGAGTGTACCATCTATTTAATAGAGGCTACTGTCTGTTTAATAGAGAGTACTGTCTGTTTAATAGAGAGTACTGCCTGTTTAATAGAGGGTACTGTCTGTTTAATAGAGGGTACTGTCTGTTTAATAGAGTGTACTGTCTATTTAATAGAGGGTACTGTCTGTTTAATAGAGGGTACTGTCTGTTTAATAGAGGGTACTGTCTGTTTAATAGAGGGTACTGTCTGTTTAATAGAGGGTACTGTCTGTTTAATAGAGGGTACTGTCTGTTTAATAGAGAGTAATGTCTTTAATAGAGGGTACTAAGAGGGAGGATACTGTCTGTTTAATAGAGAGTACTGCCTGTTTAATAGAGGGTACTGTCTGTTTAATAGTTTAATAGAGGGTACTGTCTGTTTAATAGAGTGTACTGTCTATTTAATAGAGGGTACTGTCTGTTTAATAGAGGGTACTGTCTATTTAATAGAGGGTACTGTCTGTTTAATAGAGAGAGAGTACTGTCTAATAGTTTAATAGAGGGTACTGTCTGTTTAATAGAGGGTACTGTCTGTTTAATAGAGGGTACTGTCTGTTTAATAGAGGGTACTGTCTGTTTAATAGAGGGTACTGTCTGTTTAATAGAGAGTACTGTCTGTTTAATAGAGAGTACTGCCTGTTTAATAGAGGGTACTGTCTGTTTAATAGAGGGTACTGTCTGTTTAATAGAGTGTACCATCTATTTAATAGAGGGTACTGTCTGTTTAATAGAGAGTACTGTCTGTTTAATAGAGAGTACTGATACTGTCTGTTTAATAGAGGGTACTGTCTGTTTAATAGAGGTATACTGTCTGTTTAAATAGAGGGTATTGTCTGTTTAATAGAG
Organism: Actinostola sp. cb2023; assembly: GCA_033675265.1. Classification (NCBI taxonomy): domain Eukaryota; kingdom Metazoa; phylum Cnidaria; class Anthozoa; order Actiniaria; family Actinostolidae; genus Actinostola; species Actinostola sp. cb2023. Next base: position 104,119 of record JAUJYZ010001411.1, on the reverse strand, counting down.
GGTAGGTGTAAGGTGCATAGAGTGTTACCTATTCTCCCAAGTCCTACTATTCCAACAGTACTACCCATTAGTGTAGATCCACAAATAGGGTACTGTCTGTTTAATAGAGGGTACTGTCTGTTTAATAGAGTGTACCATCTATTTAATAGAGGGTACTGTCTGTTTAATAGAGAGTACTGTCTGTTAAATAGAGGATACTGTCTGTTTAATAGAGGGTACTGTCTGTTTAATAGAGGATACTGTCTGTTTAATAGAGGGTATTGTCTGTTTAACACAGGTGTAAGGTGCATAGAGTGTTACCTATTCTCCCAAGTCCTACTATTCCAACAGTACTACCCATTAGTGTAGATCCACACATCCATAAAGGGTTCCATGTGCTCCATCCACCGCTAAATTGACAAGAACTTGTTTACACAATAATTGCATGCAATGCACAACTAAGCACATCTAAGTATAGTATCACTTTTTATACATGTCTAAAATTACATTTCAAAAACTCATGCATAATTAATGAGCAATTCGTCCAATCAGAAGGACGAAATCCATCACGTGCATGTACCTTTATACCCGGTAATGCACTGCTTATTAGTATTCTTTATATAAAGATTACTAATGAGGATGAAACTTTAAATAAAGTCTCATCCTCATTAGTAGTATTCTTTATATAAGGGAAGATCTCATATTGGTGTCGTATCATTGACCTCCCACGGTTCCCTGTACGGGACGACATATAAGTTGTCCCTAAAGATTGCTCCTTGGTCACACTTTCGGACCATTGTTCAGATGTGGGATCTTTTTGAGAGTATCAGTAGTATCGGTGCGCATGTGTGAGGCGTTAGAAGCAACATGATACTGCTATGTTTGTGTTTTCCCTGCTGTTTTCTTACTGAAATCATCCGAAAAAGTATTACTTTGGAATATCGTTTTTTAAGTTGTTCAATAAACTCGCAGATCGGCTTCGCCTCGAGGTTTTAAACCTGATAAAACACTCCTGCTCGTTTATTAAACAGTACATTGCACATGTTAAAAATTTCATACAAATTTCATACCCCAAAACTAACCTTCACACCTGACCTACCTGTTATGCTTTGACCGGAATTAGTATCCGCTGGGGCTGAACTGCATTGGTAACATGTACAGTGTAAAAATAGCTCAGCACAAACTTTCCTACCTTTTTACTTCTGCAGCAGATTCAATAAGTCTTCTACTTGTGGCAAGTAACAAAGCAACAGTTAACGTGGCCTAAGAAAACAAATGCTGTGTATTAATACCTTATTAACTAGGGACTTGTCAGAATTTAACAGGGGGAGGGAGGGTGGAGATTTTAAATTGAGCGTTGAAAATGTCGTGACCTTCCCTTAGCAATGGGAATGACATTTCCTGACCCTCCCCTTGGGCTTGGCCTAAAATACCAAAATACTCCCTTTTTCACTGCCTATTTTTTCATGACCCTCCCTTTTCAGGGGCTCAAAAAGTTATGACCCCCCCCCCCCCCCCCCCTGAAATCTAGAGTTTTAAACGTTTTTTTTAGGAAAATAAAATGTTGTTGACACCGCTTTCGCGAAATTTATTGCTCCTTTTTCATTTTCTCTAATCGAAAACGCGAAAATAAAACCTCGGAAAATGCCGTCTTACCAAAATCGCGAAATTAAGTACGCGCGAAATTAAGTACGAATAAGGTATATGACAATACTTACAGTAGCATCAGTGAGAACATCTGGAGTGTAACCTAATAAAATCCCCCTAAAACAACAATATTTATATATTACTTTTCTGCCGTACATTGTACAGTGGAACCTCGATTTAATGAAGTGCCAAGGGATGGGAACATTGGTTCGTTATATCGAGGGTTCGTTATATCGGAGTTCTGTTCCATACATTTGGTTTACTGTAACTTAGGTCGGGCTGAATAATACCGGGGACTTCGTTATATAGGAGTTCGTTAAATCGAAGTTCCAAGTCTGTATAACACAATCATTTTACTATAATTCTGAAGTCATATACAGTGGACCGCTGTCTCAATTATGTGGGGGCTGAACCTATTTTGAATAGTGACTGAATGACTTTTTTAATCCCAAAATCGTGATGCTTTATTTGGCTGTCATCGTGAGTTAATTGAAAGGCTCTCTACAAGAACAGCGTACTGTAAGTGATCTCTGATCAAAATCTAAATTCTTCTTGAGATTCTTTGGATTTCAAAGGAGAATTTGGGTTTGGACCACAAGTTACTTAAGGTGGTTCCCGCATAATGAATGACCGGTTTGCCGTATTTTTTAACTCGCTCGCTCCGCGTCAATATTGCTTGGATTTTATTGTGCTTAACACAAATACTAATTCAACTATTCTGCCTTTCGACGGTGTATTCAAAATTATCATTGTAAGCCGCGTTTGTGAATGCCAGCTGATATTCAAACGACACTATTTTCACTAAAACTGCTGTCAAGCGTTATTCCCTCGTACGATTTTTTTTAAACTTCGTGAACGACCTTTTAAGGTCCCTAGTAATGTTCTGACGAGGTAAGAAAAAAAATGTTCGAGCCGAAATCACGTAACAACCGATTTGTCCAAATTTTGACAACAAAAATATGAATTGGTGATTTCGGCTCGATCAATTTCCTTCTTACCTCGTCAGAACATTACTAGGGACCTTAAGGTGGTTCCAGCCTAATGAATGACCGGTTTGCCGTATTTTTTAACTCGCTCGCTCCGCGTCAATATTGCTTGGATTGTTTTCTGCTTAACACAAATACTAATTCAACTATTCTGCCTTTCGATGATGTATTCAAAATTATCATTGTAAGCTGCGTTTGTGAATGCCAGCTGATATTCGAACGACACCATGTTCACTAAAACTGCTGCCAAGCGTTATTCCCTAGTACGATTATTTTTAAACTTCGTCAACGGCCTTTTAAGGTCCCTAGTAATGTTCTGAGGAGGTAAGAAGGAAATCGTTCGAGCCGAAATCACGTAACAACACAGGTCCGAATATTGACAACAAACATATGAACTGGTCAACACAGTGTCATAGAGTGGCAACCATTCGACCGATTTTAACGATTTTAATGCACCAGTATTATCCACTTTTCATAACACTGCTGTCCAAAGTTCAGACTTTTAACTTAAATACTGACTTTGCAGATGGATTTTGAGCAAAGGCATCTAAACGCTTGAGAATGTCACATTTTTAAAAATTTCACATTTTCTCAACTTTCTCGTTCATTCGCTCAACCAAATCGTAGATATTCTAGTGACAGTAAGTCTAACCCTTCCTGGATATGTTGGACTATTCAGCTGGGTTTGAGCGTGCGAAATGTTAGGAAAAAAAGAATAAATAGCGAGACTGGTCGACTCGCATGAAAACTTCGCCGAGAGTCAATGATAATATATTCAATCACGAACTTTTTCGGCGCTTCGGCAGTTTCACTCGAGTGAACGTGGTGTAATGTATGCGCATTTAATTAGTCACGTTATCCGTGACAATAGCGAACTCTTTTTTAAAATGAGTAAAGACTCGACGAACAAGGCGCCACGTTTTCGTTTTTCCTCTCAAGATATTGAAAATTTGTCCATGATTGCTGTTACGACACATCCAGAAACGACATTGCATTTTTAGCTGCAGTAGAGCTGACTGCCACATGTGTGAAAGTACTGCATCAGCTGCGCTCGGGCAGAAAAAAAATTTGTGCAGTGATATAAAAGCAAGGATCACCCATCATTGTAGTACTCATTTCTTATATTTGTGCTTGACTTCAAATGTATATACGAACACTGTCATCCAGACATAGAAAACGTAGTAAACGTTATTCAAACAACAACTAAATCATATATGATATATCTCACAATGATCAATACGCACGGCTATATGATAAATAACAACTAGGAAAAAAAATCAAGCGTTTGGTCACGTCTAGAAGAATAAATAAAAAGAGTTTGCTATTGTCACGGATAACGTGACTAATTAAATGCGCATACATTACACCACGTTCACTCGAGTGAAACTGCCGAAGCGCCGAAAAAGTTCGTGATTGAATATATTATCATTGACTCTCGGCGAAGTTTTCATGCGAGTCGACCAGTCTCGCTATTTATTCTTTTTTTCCTAACATTTCGCACGCTCAAACCCAGCTGAATAGTCCAACATATCCAGGAAGGGTTAGACTTACTGTCACTAGAATATCTACGATTTGGTTGAGCGAATGAACGAGAAAGTTGAGAACCGCCTTCCAGCATAATGAATGACCGGTTTGCCGTATTTTTTAACTCGCTCGCTCCGCGTCAATATTGCTTGGATTGTATTATGCTTAACACAAATACTAATTCAACTATTCTGCTTTTGGACAGTGTATTCAAAATTATCATTGTAAGCCGCGTTTGTGAATGCCAGCTGATATTCAAACGACACTATTTTCACTAAAACTACTGCCAAGCGTTATTCCCTCGTACAATTTTTTTTAAACTTCGTGAACGACCTTTTAAGGTGGTTCCAGCCTAATGAATGACCGGTTTGCCGTATTTTTTAACTCGCTCGCTCCGCGTCAATATTGCTTGGATTGTTTTCTGCTTAACACAAATACTAATTCAACTATTCTGCCTTTCGATGATGTATTCAAAATTATCATTGTAAGCTGCATTTGTGAATGCCAGCTGATATTCGAACGACACCATGTTCACTAAAACTGCTGCCAAGCGTTATTCCCTAGTACGATTATTTTTAAACTTCGTCAACGGCCTTTTAAGGTCCCTAGTAATGTTCTGAGGAGGTAAGAAGGAAATCGTTCGAGCCGAAATCACGTAACAACACAGGTCCGAATATTGACAACAAACATATGAACTGGTCAACACAGTGTCATAGAGTGGCAACCATTCGACTGATTTTAACGATTTTAATGCACCAGTATTATCCACTTTTCATAACACTGCTGTCCAAAGCTCAGATTTTTATCTTAAATACTGACTTTGCAGATGGATTTTGAGCAAAGGCATCTAAACGCTTGAGAATGTCACATTTTTAAAAATTCACATTTTCTCAACTTTCTCGTTCATTCGCTCAACCAAATCGTAGATATTCTAGTGACAGTAAGTCTAACCCTTCCTGGATATGTTGGACTATTCAGCTGGGTTTGAGCGTGCGAAATGTTAGGAAAAAAAGAATAAATAGCGAGACTGGTCGACTCGCATGAAAACTTCGCCGAGAGTCAATGATAATATATTCAATCACGAACTTTTTCGGCGCTTCGGCAGTTTCACTCGAGTGAACGTGGTGTAATGTATGCGCATTTAATTAGTCACGTTATCCGTGACAATAGCGAACTTTTCATGATATCATTCTTCGTCTTTCAATCTGTCATAAATGGAGCTTTTCAGGCTAACAAAATGCATGTTTTATTTTATTATCTTGATCATGTTGTCATGAAAAATAATGCACTATAGAAATAAATAAATAAATTATTTTTATTTGTATGTATAATGTAATAATAATAATATAATAATAATAATAATAATAATAATAATAATAATAATAATAATAATAATAATAATAATAATAATAATAATAATAATAATAATAATAATAATAATAATAATAATAATAATAATAATAATAATAATAATAGTAGTAATAAGGTTCTAATGTTATCTTATCTTAATGAAACATGGGGCAAAGTTCTCAGCTCCCCTCATTTTTATCTGGGGGGAGGGGGACAGGGAGAGGGGGAGTGTGCTCTGCATGGCCCTCTGCAGGAAGTACAGTCAGTGCATGCAGTGAGGGTGGACTTATCTTAATACCCTGAGTGTTCAGGTTTGCTGAACCCACAACCTTTCACTCATGATCAATAGACTGATACTCAATCAGTTGTCAGCCAACTGGGAAGCAGTTTCAATGAAGAAAATATTCAGAAAAACGACATACATGTACTGTATACATGTACATGTATGTACATAAATCTGTGTACATGTACCTTTTCTTCAATTCACTTGTAGTGATATGATCATATCCAACAGACATGGTACTCACAACCTTTAGCTGATCACCTGGAATAGAAAGTGTTTAATGTATAGCAGAGGAAATACAGCTATTTCAAAAAACGTTGATACTGAATACTGCATTCTAAATAGTGTATTCCAAGACCGAAATGCATTTTGGAACTCGTGTAATATTGTCTAAAGTAATATAAATAATAATTAAATAATTTATTATATTTTTTTGTGTATTCCATCAGAAACATTATACTAGCTCCATATGGCGAACAAATCGCTGTATATTTTACTTTTTATTTCAAAATAACGAGCCCCACAATGCCCTTTGGTCTTGGAATGCACTATTCAGTATGCACTATTCAGTATTCAACGTTTTGTGAAATAGCTGTATACAGCAATTTCAAAAAATGTTGAAAACTGAATACTGCATACTGAATAGTGCATTCCTAGTGCGGGCCTCATTATTTTGAAATAAAAAGTAAATATACAGCGATTTGTTCGCCATATGGAGCTAGTATATTGTTTCTGATGGAATACACAAAAAATAAAATAAATTATTATTATTTATATTACTTTAGACAATATTACACGAGTCCCAAAATGCATTTCGGTCTTGGAATACACTATATTCAGTATCAACGTTTTTTGAAATTGCTGTACAAGTGCAGTCAACTCTTGTAATAGTGGATCAGACACCCTCTGGACCATCATATGGTGTCCGTTAATTATAGCGAGAGTCTGTAATAGTCATAGTCAACATAATAATAAATTTAATCTTTAAAGAGGAAAGCCTAGATCACAGGGTTCTATTAACATAACGACATACAGTACATTGTACATGTAGATGTTCATGAATGTGCACATGTATGTAGGTGAGCATTTCCTTCTAAATACACTTTTTAGCAGTTTCACCACAGGCAACCCAACATTGCTTCTGAGGCTACTTATAATTAATAGAAATGTCGGTAGGTGTGCATCTTTTTTTAATTGATGGGTTTCCTGTGGTAGAGCGCATGCACGGCATGCAATAAGTATTATGTTGGGCTCCCTGTGCATAGAAATGTACAATGTTGGACTCCCTGTGCATGTCCCGTAAGACATGCCTACAGAAATGTAGTATTATGTACTTATTGACTGAGTGGGAGGGCCAGAGACAGGAAATTATTTGGCTCTAGGTCATGGCTGTACGACCAAGAACCAAATATTTCCCGTCCGGCCCCACCTAACTCAGTCAATAAGCCATTTTATCATATGACCCACCTGACCTGCTTTGCATTTTTACTTTAATTTAATATCAGTCACAACTTTCATCTCGAGTGGTCATGTAGTAATGTACATGTATAGTGGTAAGAGTGCACACGCAAGTCAGGAAATACAGCTTTTTTCAGACCAGCTTACACCATCATGTCCAGACTTACCAGCTTACACCATCATGTTACTTTTTCCAATCCTTTTATTAAGAGAGCGCAAACTTGTCGGGAAATACGGGTCATATGATAAATAGTAATACTACATTTCTGAGGGAGCGTCTTGTGGGACACACACAGGGATCCCAACATAATATGTTAACACACAGGGAACCCAACAATACGTATTGTGTACACACTCTCTACCACAGGAAACCCATCAAATAAAGATGCGCGCATACAAATATTATTTAATAATTATAAGTAGTCTCAGAAGCAATGGTTGGGCTGCCTGTGGTGAAACTGCTAAAAAGTATTTAGAAGGAAATGTTCGCCTACATATATACATGTGTACATTCATGAACATCTACATGTACAATGTACTGTACTGTATGTCGTTATGTTTATGAAAGTAATACCTGCAGCATTCAATAATTCAGCATCAACTTTCTCTGTCAAAAGGACATAAAGTCCTTGTTTGCCTTTAACTCTTTGAAGAAGTTCTTGCCTTGGAATTGGGTCATTAGAATCCCATAAATCAAGATCACAGCTGTAAATAAATACTAACTCAGGTAACTCATATATATATATACATGTAAGTATACTGTATGTTGGAATTAATTTGTGGACCTTTATTGCTAGTTTTCTAATGCACTGCAAATAATATATATATGCACATGTTGCATACATTGTAAGACTTACATGTATGCATTAAGCTCCCAATGCAAGCAATGAAATAATGGGATATCTTTAAACCTTTTGTTTCAAAACATATGTAACTAGGATTTTTATGTATTATTAATTAGCATCCATACACGGCCCAGAAAGAGAAGCAGTAGACAGTATATATACATGTACAGTAGTAATTATAATACAGTGTTTAATAACTACATGTAAATCAGACAAAATTGTCTATCTTTGATAGATCCGGGGATAGATCGAGTCTTGGTGACCGTCCAGCTTATATCGGGTGTACCTAGAGAGAGTTAACTATTTAAGATAAACAACGACTATAAAAGAGGTTTTTCGTATGCTTACACTTCGGATGTCTTTAGTATTTCCATAGCTGGTTCAGGGATTTTTCGAGTCACCAGTACCTTGGCTAAACTCGCTAGAAGTCTTGAATGAGTCGTCACCAAAGGGCGCAATGCTCGCCTAGCTAAAAACATCGTTAGTTTGTTTTATATGTAGACTCAATTACACTAACTTAATTCATTTTACAACTAAACAGAACGTAGATAATCTCAATAATAAAATGTGTACAAAATATCAAGCCAGAACACTATTTTAACCAGGCGTTCCTCGCAACCGATAAACCCGAAATGAACTCTGGGTAAAGCGGAAGGAATCAGCGAGCAATGCTCGTCTAGCTAAAAACATCGTTCGTTTGTTTTGTAGACTCAATTATATTAACTTAATTCATTTTACAGAACGAAAATATTAAATCTCAATAATAAAATGTGTACAAAAGCAAGAACACTATTTTAACCAGGCGTTCCTCGCAACCGATAAACCCGAAATGAACTCTGGGTAAAGTGGAAGGAATCATAACAAACATGGCGGATGAATTGTTGTATCAGCGAACTCGATGGAAGGTCTTTGCATCGTTATTTATCGGATACTCGTTTTATTACTGCACAAGAAAGACGTTCACATTCTCGATCCCTGCAATCGTCAATACTCTTCATCTCAGCAAAGACAGCCAATATAAACTGGGTCTTATAACCAGTAGTTACACGATGACGTATGGTGTTAGTAAGTTCATTGCAGGGTTTCTAGCGGACAGACTGAGTGCCCGTGCTCTTTTTACAACTGGGTTACTGCTAAGTGCTCTAGTCAATATACTGATTGGTTTTCATATCAATCTGTGGAGTCTGATGTTCTTGTGGGGCATTAATGGATTGGTGCAAGGACTTGGATGGCCGCCTTGTACTGCTCTTTTGAAAGCATGGTTCAAACCAAGTGAGGTAACTGAGCATGATTTCATGAACATTGATTAGTAAACACCCCCCCCCCCCCCCCCCCAAAGCACACACACACACACCTTTGCACCCCCAACAAAATGTGACAATGAATGGTTTTACAGTTGTATTATATAAAAGATGTCCATTCAAATTTGATTCATGAAACTACTATACATGTACATGTAAGTACATTGTATTTTAAATTTGAGACATATGCAAATCCAAAAATTAATACATGCAGACTAATTAAACCCATCTTTTGTTTCTACGTGTAGCAAAGAGGCTTAGGGGATCTGCATGCATATTTAAATTAACAAAAATGGTCTATAAAAATATAGACTTCAGTATTATATATTGAGTTTGAGTCGGGAATGATGGTCAAATATGGTCTCCACAACCCATAAAATCTATACATGTACAAATACCTTTATTGTAATAACATGATCAATACCATGTATACATGTACATATTATTGAAATACATAATGTAACTACTCAGCTTGTCACCATAGCTACATGTACATGTACATTGTACTATGTAGAATTCTATCAGGCTCAAAACGAACGTGATATTCCCTGACAGGAATCGGAAAATACTATATTATAGTATTTAACAATTATTCGACGAAGGCGAAGTGATTATCAGTGAATATTCACAGAGATGAAGTCGAGGTGAATATTCACCATCTGAGCCTGAGGTGAATAATTGTCTTGGTATAATTTTAGACTTGAATATCAGAGAAAAGATGAAATTCATGATTAAAAAACATTTTATTAGTACGTATAAATATACTTCTGCTTTGGTGATTTTACTTCCGCTCTCGACCAGTGATTATCGTCTCATAACCACTGACCAGTCACTCGACCAATCACAGCGTGCGAAACTCTATATTCACTGTCTAAAATTATACTAATTATAAATATTTGTACGTGTGTCACACCAACAAAGTTTTGGCCTTTTTGTATTTCATAGTTGGGAACATTATGGAGTGTTCTAACAGCATCCACTAACTTAACAGCCAGTATTTTACCCCTCATCACATCATCTCTTCTTGTAAACTATGGACTCAGAGCTGCATTCGTCATTCCTGGAACAGTAACCATTTTTGTCTCTATACTAGTGTACATGACTCTTTATAATTCTCCTTCTGAAATGGGTCTTCACGAGTACCAAAGGAATGCTAAACAGAACAAAGAACAACAACCTGCAACCTCTATTACTGTTGTTTTCAAATACCCTTTCTTCTGGATAATTGCTTTTGGATATTTCTGTGTTGCTTTTGTCAAGTTTGGAATTTCTGACTGGGGTCAACTTTATCTGATTCAAGAGAAAGGAAGATCTCTGTATGATGGTATATATACATCTTATTAACTGAGCATGAGTTGGTCCATAGGGGAAAATATGGACCAAGTTTTTTCACACAGCTTTATGGCACAAGTGCGTAGCACGCAGGCCATAAAAAGTGGGGGGGAAACGAGGATCCATAACTTCCCGTATGGACCAAGCAAGCAAGGTTGATAAGATATTTATTATATATATTTTCCTTACTTTTCTGTTTTCAGCGGGCCGTACGGGAAGTTACGGTCCGCTAATTGACCAATAAGAGCGTGCGTAGTATCTGTGCTATATACATGTAATAATATTTAGACTAGTTGTTTGTATGTACAGCTATTTCAAGAAAGGTTTTCTTGAATATTGTTCATACTGCATAGACCAATTGCAATAATGGGTAGTGCCACTGTTTACCGGTTAAGGTAATGCGATCGTGCAATTTTTTGTCGAACAATGTTTTTTAAACTTGGCACAAATATTGATTTTGAGTGCTAGAGTAGAAAAATGAAATAAAATATGGGGGTCACCGAATCCATTGAGAAGATATGATTTTTCAAAGATGGGGCTTGTGGCCATCTTTTCTGGCAAAAATGGATAATGGAATCACAAGCTCTTGCTGTCCATATAGGTCGGTAATAATAAAAGCAATAATTTCAAATGATACATATGTTAACATAATATAATGGAAAACCCGAAATTTGTCATTTTATTGTGTTGAACAATAAGTTTTCAAAGCCAAAATTTCAAAAACAATACAGTTTGACCGTCCTTTTACGATCCTATTTTTGGACATTTTGGCGATTTCCTTAAAATTTAGCTCGAAGACCTACCTTCATTTTTTGATATGTTTTAGCTTTCGTAAATACCTACTAAAGAAAGAGCTCTACCACAGGAAGCCCAACCAATGAAAAGTAGTTCGAAAATCAACACTTCGTAGATTTACTGAAAAATTAGCTCGAAGACCTGTCTTCATTTTTTGATATTTTCTAGCTTTAGTTGACCTAGACCTACAGTGGAAAAATCAGGATAGGTCACCGACTTAGATTTTTAGATAATCACCGTTGAATATCATGCGCAGGAAAGATGCACACGAATGCACGATCGCATTACCTTAACAAAGAACAGTGTTCACAATGGAACAATGTTCAAAACAAACGACTCTACTCTGTGCTAAATATTGTATTAATGTCACTTCTCACAGTATTTAACAACCACCCATTATTACACATCAAAAACAGTACACCTATTTGTGGCATATAATTGGGGGAATGAGCCCTACTGATGGCGTGGCAAGCCTGGCGTGACGACTCCCTTAGTGCAAAACATAACAACAAACATGACCTTTTAAAGCCTCACTCATCTCCCCAGCACTCCGCGTGCTGGATCGGACAAGGGTATTGGCAGGTCGAACGCAATGACGTACCAATGACGTCACTATAGCATGCTAACCAGCTAGCAAAATACGCTTGGGAAAGTCGCCAGACAGACTTAACCGCCACAGATGCAGACATGCATACCCCCAAGCGAAATAAATGTTTTCTCTAAGAGGCGTGAAGCGCCGTTGGACTAACACAAGCCATTTGTGGTGCAACTGACAGAAGGACGTTCTGCGGAGTTCGTATGTATAATTGATAGCAGTCTGATGACCATCGACCTAAAACCTTAATAAGCCAATTGGGTAAGCCTGCAGCAGCTGCTGCGCTGGCTGCGCCAATTCTGAAACTGTGCCCTTTGAGGCTTTTATAGGGGAGACCCGCTGCCAGCGCTGCGTCCCTGAGTAGGTTGGCGACGGAAGATCGGGTCAGGAATCGACCTGAGCGGAAAACGAAAAGTGGACCGTTACGCTGTGTTGCCCCGAAGTAGGCGCGCATGGCCTGCACCGCGCACAGTTCGCGTGAGGAACTAGCTATAGTTAGAACTGAGCCCTGACGAAATGTGTCAGTTTTAGAAGCCTTAATCACCACTCTCATGTACCTCGGGTTGTGAAAACTAGGATGAAAGCCGATGTCGTCCCGTGCAAGGTGAAAGTGAGGATTAAAGCTACCAACCGAAGGACAGGTAAACTCACTACAACGCAAGAACCCGAAGTAGGCTAGCGTGAAAGCTGCCCAAATCATTACAAAATCGTGCTCTGAAAGCCAACTGCGCAGCAGAGGTTTTATTGCCACCAAAAGCTGAGGCGAAACAGGCTGTCTTAACGCGCGTGATGCTCCTTGACAACGGAGTATGCCTCTTAGCACCTTTTGCAAAACTAGTTTACCTTGCGTGGGGTCCCCGTAGCCGTTAACGATATGCATATTCCGCACTGCCGCTAGATAATTACGAATTGTCGCGTGTTTGACCGTGCGAGCTAAAAATGTGGCAAAATATATCAACGTGCCTTCAGAGGCTGGCAGAATTTCTCCAGCATCGTTATATAGTCTATTCATTAAACAGAAATCAACGTAATGTTTTTCGCCTGACTGGTAGGTGCGCTTGGTGTTCAGAGCTAAACTCCATGAAGCGTACTGCTGCACTTCAGCTGTCAAAGGGTCAAAAGCGAAGGCGGGATGGTGCAAGGGGTTTTGCTTGCCTCTGGCGCCAATTGCCTGAAACGGTCGCCCTGAAAACGAGAGATGGCGTCAGCGATACTGTTAGATTTGCCGCTTATATGCTTGCAACGAACTAAGAAGTTAGATTGCATTGTAGTTAGCGTTAAGTAGCGCAATAGCGACATGATCCTAGGGCTCTTAGAGTGACCTGAGTTAACGATGTGCACGACTGACTCGTTGTCACACCAGAATTGAAGGCGTTTACCAATAAAATTGGTTTTCCAAATGACGCATGCGACAACAATGGGAAAAAGCTCCTGCCATTCGATGCTAATGCCGGTCGCCTTGCTAAGGCCGAGATGAGGAGGCCAGTGGCCCTGGAACCACTGACCGGCGAAATAGCCGCCAAAACCTAATGTACCGGACGCGTCAGTAAAAAGTTGCAAGTCAGGGCTAGCGGACACCTGATCCTCGAGGAAAAGCGATTTCCCGTTCCAATTGTCAACAAAGTAACGCCACATGGCTATGTCACGAAAGAACTCGGCGTTGAGGCGAATGTGATGAAAGCGGCTAGTGACACCCCTGGTGAGGTGAATAATGCGCTGCAAAAAGGTACGACCAGGAATAACCACCCTGCAGGCAAACTGGAGAGTACCGATGAGGGATTGCAACTGCACGAGCCGTGCTGACCGACGTGAGGAAAATGAATTAAGCGTTACCCTCAAGCGTTCCAGTTTGTCCGCGGGGAGGCGAGCTTCCATTTTGAGGGAATCGATTTCGATGCCCATGAATTCCAAAACCGTATAGGGGCCCAGGGTTTTAGAGGCGACTACTGGCGCGCCAACAGAAATAAAAAACTTAAGTAGTTTGCAAAAAACTCGTGAGGCAGGCTGCTTTTGACGACTCGGCTACAAAGAAATCGTCAAGGATGTGAATGACATTCTGCAGACCGTAATTATGCTTCAGAGACCACTCGAGCGCTTCTGAAAGTTGGTTGAAGATGTACGGGGCGCTGCGCAAACCAAATGGCAAGTACATATCAACGTAATAGCGTGAATTCCAGTAGACCCCTAGAAGATTCCAGTCATTCGGGTGGATAGGGATAATACGAAAGGCGGATTTCAAGTCAGTTTTGGCCATGTAAGAGCCACGACCGAGGCGCTGAACAATGCGAATGGCGTCGTCCACCCGAACGTACTGAAGGGAGTAGGGATCCTTTGGAATACCGTCATTAATGCTATCCCCTTCGGGATAAGATAAATGATATATAGTACGCCACTCCGTGGAGTGTTTCTTAGGAACTACGCCAACCGGATGACATTGCAAATTAGGTAGCGGGGGTTCTAGAAAGGGCCCCGCCATACGACCTAAGTGAATTTCCTTAGAGATATTTTTGCTAACGATTTCTGGGTGCTCGGACGCAGAAATTAAATTTGGTGATAGCCGAGATTGTTGAATGCCGGTAAAGCCTATGCGAGCGCCAAAACGCAGAGAATCAATTAATTGATTTACGAAATTTTTGTCCGGATGGGACTGCAATTCCGTTACTAACTTAGCGACATTAATTGGTGTATGCACTATTGTACTCTTATCTTGTTTCAGCCGTGCGACCTGAAGACGGGCCTTTGCTGCCAGGGCGAGTGCCGTCTTTGGTTCGGCACTGGAAGGCTGGGTGGCCGGTGGCTGAACAGCGTTGGCAAGCATGGCTGTAGACGCAGGCGGTTCTTGAACAACCAGTTGGTTTGTTGTAGTCGTAGCAGACTTGTTTTGGCCGGGCTGTGTTGCTGCGGGGGCTTCGGCGATCACCAGACGGGCAGTCTTCCTGCTTGTGGTAGGGGGCTAGAACAAACCGTGCAGTGAGGTTTTGCGAGGCCAGCAAAAGTCACCGTCCAAAGTTCCAGGTCAATTCTATCCCAGGGGATAGTGCGGTCGTGGGCTGCGCGGCGGCGGAAACTTTCGTCATATGTAAGCCACGCAAAGCCTTTGTATGTGGCAAAACCGCGGCAGATGATCGCCTGGTACCTCACCATCTCAAGCGCTCTTCGCGGGAAGGTATTGATGATGATGGACATGTATCGCGTGTAGGCGTCAATCCACTTGTAAAATGAGTCAATTAGTGGTTTTTTGGTACGCAGTAATTTGACCGCTGAGCCTGGTACCGAGTCATCTACGCCAAATTTGTATTGCGAGTCGTCGCGTACTTGCAAGCTATCGGGGAGTAACAGAGCAAGATCTATATACTCACCACGAATTAGTTTGTCTTGGAGAGCTTCGTCCAGGGGCCTGTCCAAGCCAATGGGTGAGGCAGTACCCGCATGTGTTGGTGGATTTACTGACCGAGCTTGTGCCAGTTGTGGAAGTTGGTAGGCCGGCTGTTGAGCTTGTGGCGGCTGCCATGCTGCAAGGCTGGCTTGAATGGTTTCTTGGATTACCGCTACCTGTTCTGGACTGAAGGCAGCTTGTGCATCCGACCGAGCTTCTGGCTCAGACTCGGGATCGGAATTTGCGGAATTATTTTGCTCGTCGTCCAGGGGCGCTGATGTAGACGCTGTGGTCGACCTTCGCGATCGTTTGGGTGGTTTGCGAGATCTAGACGACTTCGAAGCCTTGCTGACGTTACGTGGCAGTGCCACTCCTCGAAGGCGTGCCAACATTTGCTGGCGACTGCCATGCAGGGAAAGGTTATTCGCCTGCAAACGTAGACGGAGCACTTCTGTGGACAAGTTTGCTAGAGAATCCTGCTCGGGTTGGGCAGAGGAAGATGATGAACGGCGCTTGGAAGCACGAGGCATGATCGAGGATTGCTCAATAGGTGCAAAGACCTAGCCAATGCTAAAGGCTGTACTAAAGTAAACCTAGACGGCACGTGCGCTATCAGAGAGACATGAATGCTTTATAGTTTATAAACGCAAATCACTGACCAATGCAAGGCAGTGATAGAAGTTGGGAAAACCCGAAAGCCAGACAAGAATAGTGGTAGTGAAAGTGACCTTGATCGGCCTTGAACGTGTGCGCTTAGCCTGAAACCTGATAGACGTAACCCGTGACCTGCTGGCTCGGGTACCATTAACTATATTTTACTATGCCCATGGAGGAGAGTAAAATAGACATTGTAAAACAATAGAATTCGGTACATGACAGCAGAGCCCGATAATGGCATCCAATTTCAATTGTCATTGTTCTGGACTCAGACTGGCCTCTCATACAGGTGAAGATGCTTACCTGTAAATTGTGTTTCCACATGAACACGAGGCTAGTCAGTCCAGAACAATGGCAATTGAAATTGGACACCATCATTGTAAATATTATGCATTCACGTCAAGTACATGTACCACAGGGAGCCCAAATATATTGTCCCACCTGCCCTACCAACAGAAAACCTACCAAAACAGATGAATGTATACTATTTTTAATTACTTTTACCAAATAAAACAAAATTTTGCATCAAAAGAGATAGTCATGTAGTTGGGTTGCCTGTGCCATAACCAGTTACATCCATCGTCCAGATGTTGCAATTTGTATTATTCACTACATGTACAGTGGACACCTTAATTACCCCATTAATATGGCCACCTCATTATTATTATTATGCCACTTTAAATTTTGGCCCGGTTCAGTCATTCATTGTCATTACGCTGTTACACAACCATGTAGTTTTGCATGACTGTATCAATGGGGGTCCACTGTATATTAATTATTATTATACATGTACATGTCTTCTTCCAGCTGGACTTGCTATGAGTATGTTTGAGGTTGGTGGTTTAATAGGTTGTACTACATCCGGATATATCTCGGACGGTCTTGTTAACAAGGTAATTTGTTAAATTATCATACATAATTATATACATGTACATTGTATATTTATATATACACCTATTCCAAATATCGTTGTCTGGTACGAAAGCAACAAGCAAGAAGCTGACGACCGCAAAGGACTTTGGGAATCTCCCAATTAATTTAATTTATCTGTGGTACTTGAGAAGTTATCCTACGAGCGTTGAATATAGCAATCATTTGGAACTATTCAGCCATTTGAAAATACATGTTGTTAAAATGTCTACGGATGAATAAATGAATAAGAAGAAAGTCCCAATGCCCTTTGCAGTCGTCAGCTTCTTGCTTGTTGCTTTCAGCAGGGACAACGATTTTTGGAATAGGTGTATAATTATACAAATGTGCTTACAGTACAATCCAGTCTGTGACAAATGTTGGAAGACTGGGTATGAGTGTTATTACCATTGAAGTTCTTAAATGTTGACAATATTATCTCCAATAATTTAAAAACTGTATAGCCTATCCAATGTGCTGGAGAAAAAACGTTGAATCCATGCAAGTGATATTTCCACTAGTCTTTCATCGAAGACAAACACCTCGAAAAACATGTAACTAATTCAGCCAATCAAAACACTCAAACCCAGTAATAATAATAATAATAATAATAAACTTTATTTCACGAGGGTACATTTAACAGTTTTCACTGATGAACTCATGGCCCTCAAATAATAATTTAAAATAAATAAAATCTACCAACATTTGCCACAGACCGGTAAGCTGTGATGTTTTATTGCCAAATTTGCCTGTCCTTTATTATTGAATAATATTATTTGTTATTTCAAACTTGAATTTTTGAGTGATAATTTATTCTTATATTATAGAGTGATACCAAGTCAAGCTCCAGCCCAAGAATGCCTTTAGTATTGATATATTTACTTGGTTTAACTGTCAGCTTGTATGCATTTCATTCAACTGTCACCATGACAACACCAAAGGTAATACTAGTAATATAGAGTTGTTTTCATATGAGTGGGAAAGTTACCGCACCGTCACCGCAATGTGCCCATACATGTCCAATTAAGATGCACTTACGTTTCCCCAAACCGAATTTCGGATCGACCGCTTGTCATAATGATACGCCAGACCGCGAACCAAACTTTGGATCGAATCCATCCGAGAACTGGTTGGACCAAGAATCCATGTTTGGGTTACCTGTGTTTTTCCAAACAAGCTATACCCCTTGTAAATTTTGCCAGATCGACTCAGTTCGTCAATTTCGCCAGCTCGACTCGCTCCGAGAATTGGTCAACATCAACCCGAGAACTGGTTGAACCAATAATCCATGCTTGGGTTACCTGTGTTTTTCCAAACAACCTATACCCTTGCCATGAACAGGAGGGACTTTTGTGTGCGCATGCGTCGCCACAGTCAGATGAATACAAGATGTACTCGACACAAGTTGTTTGGTTCCAATGTTTACAGTTTTTGCGGACGTATTACGAGAATTGTATGTACTGAACACGCAGAAATGAATTCTTAATGCTATCTTTGTGCCTTAAAGTTATTTCATTGATCGAGGCCAGCTGACATGGAGTAAACAGTTTGTCGACGTTGCAAGCTCAGTCGCGAAGAAGATGTAAGGGAAAGTAAATACATTTAGTCAATTCTTATACATATGGAATGTATATTATTATATTTTAGCTTTCATCAACACCAAATCAACTTCAAATAAACGAAGATAAACTTGGGTATGATGTCTGGAATACTCAATTATCCCAATCTTCAAAGCTAGTTATCTCGAAATTGAGCCGAAATCTCCACAATTTCCACAACATAATTCATTAAAGTCATGTTTCCTGTTTTGAAAAATTCCAGTAACTTCTCTGGGAAAAATCGCTCGGTCGAAGAATTTCGACAATATCTTCGTCATAATTTGTAGAACGTGAATTAATTGTCAACACATTTATTATGGTATTCGTTTTATGGTAGGGCCTCTTCTGTCAGTGTTCCAATGTTCTTGTAATGTTCCCATCCGAGGTCATATTTTTAGATATTATGCTGAGATCGGTCAAAGTGTAAACATTTTATTGAAGTGTAAAGTTTGCATAAATTTCATTACTCAAAAATATACATTTTTTTGCATATTGCTTGAAATCCAGCCCAAATCTCCACAAAAATTTAACCATTTCATAGAACTATGTACTATATGCTTTCAGTATATGTTATTGAGATTGTTGGAAAAAATCGCCAGAAGAGATAAAATTACGGTTTTTCATGATAACAACAAAAATATCTTCATGGAAAGGTCGGGGAAGACATCTAAATTGTTTTCAAATTCGACGAAACTTTGTACAGGTATAGTAAATAAATACCACAAGACACCAGGACAGTTTCAAGACTGTTGTTACAGTATTTATAGAAAAACAAATTAAGATATAATCCACAAAATTCCAGCTTGGGCTTCCTGTGCCGTTCAATATCAAACAAAATACGAATTTTGTGAATAGCCAGTATGCAGTGAAAAGCCAGAATTAAATAAACATTTGACTATATTAAGCCTTTTTGTCGAACTCTGATGATCAAAATAGCAACAGAATAAAATATAGCGTTATTATTACTATAATCGGTTTTTGTGCTTCCGAAATTACGCTTTTATGGTCCAGCGGTTAAGCGCATGCTCATGCAAATTTCCCTCCTGTTCTTGCCATGTTGAAAGGGTTTGATTGAACCACAGGCAGCCCAAGCAATACATTTGTGGAGTGTACGAACGTGATTTACAGTGAATGTATGGGGCGAAAAATACGTATTTTTTGTTTTAATAAATGTAAACATACCTTGGTCCTGTGTTGTTGTTGATGCTATTTAACATCATTCTGGCTGGTTTTTAGCCGTTTTAGAGCGGTTTTTGAAAAATTAGCCCACCAGTCAATTTTTGATGTTAAATAGCATCAACAACAACACAGGACCAAGGTATGTTTAAATTTATTAAAACAAAAAATACGTATTTTTCGCCCCATACATTCACTGTAAATCACGTTCGTACACTCCACAAATGTATTGCTTGGGCTGCCTGTGATTGAACGAGATGCATCTGCACGCTTTTAGATTGGTTCAGAAAGGAAGCCATTTGTGGCCAAGATATCACCATGCTATGGGAGTGAGGTGAAACCATTTCTGTCTGTTTTTCAGGTGATAATCTATATGTTCATGCTAGCAATAGGGTGTACAGCTTTAGGCCCCATCAACATATTTGGGGTACTAGCAGTAGAGAATAGCCCTCCTGGCTTAACGTCAACTACTCATGGATTTGTGGCTCTTGCAGCTAGTGGTAGGTACGCTAATACTTGGCAACTAGAACACTCTTGTTATTGATCATTAAAGATATGACAAGTATCACAGTACAACGCAAGCACAGTGCATGTGCAACCATAAGAAATATATTTGCACTTATACTTGCGTCAGGTCTGTTTTCACAGTTACATAAGGCCTCTTGTGCTTGCGCTTATGCTTGCGTCGGACGCGTTTTCACAGTGACGTAGGGCCTCTGGTGCTTGCGCTTATGCTTGCGTCGGACGCGTTTTCACAGTGACGTAAGGCCTCTTGTGCTTATGCTTGCGTCAGGCCTGTTTTCACAGTGACATACGGCCTCTTGTGCTTGCGCTTATGCTTGCATCAGGCCCGTTTTCACAGTGACATAAGGCCTCTTGTGCTTATGCTTGCGTCAGGCCTGTTTTCACAGTGACATACGGCCTCTTGTGCTTGCGCTTATGCTTGCATCAGGCCCGTTTTCACAGTGACATAAGGCCTCTTGTGCTTATGCTTGCGTCAGGCCTGTTTTCACAGTGACATACGGCCTCTTGTGCTTGCACTTATGCTTGCGTCGGACGCATTTTCACAGTGACGTAAGGCCTCTTGTGCTTGCACTTATTTTATTATGCTTTCGTCAGGTCTGTTTTCACAGTGATATAAGGCCTCTTGTGCTTGCGCTTATGCCTGCATCAGGCCATTTTCACAGTGACGTGAGGCATCTTGTGCCTGTGCTTATTTTATTATGCTTGCGTCGGACGCGTTTTCACAGTGACGTAAGGCCTCTTGTGCTTGCGCTTATGCTTGCATCAGGCCCGTTTTCACAGTGACATAAGGCCTTTTATGCTTATGCTTGCGTCAGGCCTGTTTTCACAGTGACATACGGCCTCTTGTTTTTGCGCTTATGCTTGCATCAGGCTCGTTTTCACAGTGACAAAAGGCCTCTTGTGCTTATGCTTGCGTCGGACGCGTTTTCACAGTGACGTAAGGCTTCTTGTGCTTGCGCTTATTTTATTATGCTTGCGTCAGGCCTGTTTTCACAGTGACATAAGGTCTCTTGTGCTTGCGCTTGTGCTTGTGGTTCACGGTCTACTGCTATCTCAATAAAGTTGCTGTTACGTACCAGAAAGGTTGCTCTGCCGAAGACCACCTTAACAACACATTTATGGCATAAATAATGAATAATGCACGTATATCAATTTCTTATCCGTTTCTGCCTTATAAAGTTACATTGAAATTATTTTTTTTTATTCTACATTTTTAGATCGTAATATACACCTATTTCAAAAAAGGTTGTCGAGGACATCAGTCCATAGGCAATAGGTTATAGATCGTTCCAAGACCGAATGACATTACTGCACGAAATAATGGATTCACTAGGGGTGTGAATATGGTGCAAATATGTGGCGAATACCACATTTGCGCACTATTGAAGAGCAAATGTGGTATTCACAAATAATGGATTCACTAGGGGTGTGAATATGGTGCAAATATGTGGCGAATACCGCATTTGCGCACTATTGAAGAGCAAATGTGGTATTCACAAATAGTGGATTCACTAGGGGTGTGAATATGGTGCAAACTTTTGGCGAATACCACATTTGCGCACTATTGAAGGTATTCACAACATTTGCACCATATTCAGAAATATTTCATAAAATTCGATTCACAATTTGTCTTGTCATGTTAAAATTCATATACCGTAAACTGCCGTTTATAAGCCCTCCCGGTTATGCCAGTTATAAGCCTCCCCGGATATAGGCTCCCCTCTGCGTTTCCTTGTTTCCTAATATAAATATTTTCACAGAACACGGTATAACTTCAAATTGAAAATTAGGACAGATTGCGGAACAAGTTACAGTTGTGAATTTTGTTCCAAAGATTGAAATTATCATGAGTTTATTGTAAAAGTTAAATAAAGTTTATAAACCCACCCAAAAACTAAGCCCAGGGCTTAGAGCAGATTTCGTATGACTGTGAAAAATCACGGCGCACGGCACGGCACGGTCACGACACGGATTCATTCGAAATCCTAAATCATCACGGTCACGGCACGACCCGTCCGTACCGTAAGTTTTTCACAGTCATACGAAATCTGCTCTATAAGCGCCAGATTACGGTAAACTATTGCCTATAGACTGACGTCCTCGACAACTTTTATTGAAATAGATATATACGCTATTCAGCCCTTGGGCTGCAAATGTATTTTTCAATAAACGATCGCTCAATCTATCTATCTATCTGGCTGGCTGGCGTCGAAATCGGATGTGTAATGATCACTGACGCCTACTATGAACCGAAAAACGGTATCACAATCAGATTCGGAAGCACGACAGAATCGGAAGGATCAGATAGTTTCCTTTTTTTTTGCGATTCCGATTTTGATTCCATAGCTTACGATCTAGTGTCTACCAAGAAAAGAAATCGCAAGCGTAATCGGTACAAACAGCCAATGACAAAACTCATTCCCAGTCTCCATCCAGTGAGAGCAGAAATCATGGCGACCCGGGAGGGGGACGGGGTTGGGGGGGGGGGGGGGGGGGTAGGTGGATACTCCCTCAAATTTAGGATAGGGATGTGCCGCCGGGATGTTGAAACCCTGACCCTATTTCATACCCTTTCCAAGAATTTGTAACTGAATTATAGACCCTAATTAAGGAAAAAGTTAATACTATTCTTTTGGAAATCGCTAATATCAGAAGTACATACACTGGCTGTTACGCTAAGCGAATTTTTTTGTCAAAATAAAAAAAAGTGTACCTAATTTAAAGATCGAATATTTTATTTTATGGTGAAAACGCAAAATATGGAGGTTCAAAAACCAGACCCTAGCAGCAGCAGCAGCAGCAGCAGCAGCAGCAGCAGCAGCAGCAGCAGTAGTAGTAGTAGTAGTAGTAGTAGTAGTAGTATCTGGTATAGTCTTGTAATGACAATTCTATTCATCTTGTTGATCAGTTGGTGCTACGATGGCTGGCTACCCACTTAGCATTCTTACCAAGTATTACGATTGGAATGGAATGATGGTTTCTCTACAAGTTGTATCACTGCTGGCGCTGATCATAGTGTTTTGTACTCGAAATATCAGCAGTGCCATGGACGTGTGCATCCGAGACAAAACAAAATGATTCCTATTAAACATTGCTAGGTAAGGTCAATATAGACGCGAAGATCCGCGGAGATAGGTAAGAGGTATAGTAGCTCGGGACCCCGGCATTAGATTCCGTCGTTGAATGTCTTTCTAATTTTTAACACTAAAAGAACAGTTAAAAGATGGAATAAAAATGGGTTCACCGACTTCGTTTCTGAGTTAAGAGGGACCGGGACTGAGGAGATTTTTCGTCATTTTATAGGGCATGATTTGTTGTCAAAAGAATAGGATTTTTTCAACGTTTTTCGGACATTCAACATGAACAAATAACTGTTATCGAAGCCAATGCTCATCGTGCTCGAGGATCCAGCGTTTTTTGTCCGGCCGGGTGACTTCGGAGCGGCGTCGGACAAAAACCGCTGGATCCTCGAGCCGAGCATGAACGCTCATATCCAAGAAATGTTTTTCGCAAAATATTACATTGGTAGCTAGGATTTTAGGTAAGAGGGATGCCCATAAGGAATCTAAAATATACTGCATCATTCCATCGTAAACATTGTATTTTTTTTATTTCGAATTTTGAAAGACATTTCTATAATACTACTGAGTTCAAACATAAAATATAAACGGGTTCACCATATTAGGAAGGCCTTACCACAGGTAGCCCACCCAACAAAACTACATGCGCAGAAGTGATGCGCACGATTGCACGATCTCATTACCTCAATCAATTGTTTATTTACACCATAATTTGTACAAAGAATATATTTACAGGTTTGATACTTAACAATTAATTGGTGCTAGAGTGCCTGAAAAAGTTGGGGGAACTAATCAGAGTCAGGTGCCCTAGTTCACAGCGAGTTATATTAAAATTGTGTCAAAGTTGGGTCAATAGTAACTTTACATATTTATAAATATTTATAGAAGAATTGGATGTAAGTAGATTTAGATACTACACATGATGAATAGGCGACTTGCACTAAGAGGTCACGTGACCCCAACACCCTTAAATAAAATTGGATCTTTTCTAAGATTTTGTTTGGAAAATGCATTGGATGGCAAGAGCCGTGCCATCCAATACATTTTCCGAACAAAATCTTAGAAAACGATGAATTTTATTTTTAATGTCATTTCTCCTGTGTCAGACATTATCCGCTGAAACGTCGCCCTTGTATCACCGCTAAATGTAATAACGCCAGCAAATGTAATACTAACCATCAATGTAATAACAATCAACCATAAATGTAATACTAACCACAAATGTAATAAAATTCAACAGCAAATGTAATAAAAAGCTAACCATAAATGTAATAACCGTAAATGTAATAAAATAGTTAACCATAAATGTAATAACTTATCAACCATAAATGTAATAAAGCTTCATATTGATGGTAGTTAGGGTTTGCTACCAACCACTGACAGCAAACAAACAACGCCTACCTATATATGACGTCAATAGTCACGTGAATAATGATTAACATAATTATAATTATTATAATTGTATGACGTCATTAGTAACGTGTTTTTTTAATCCGCACTATTCTTTTACATATATTGCACGAACCACAGCAAACAATAATAAGTGTGACGTCAGTACGCATAAAGAGTTGTTGAAGCCATGTTGATTTCAACCCCTAAAAGGTACGACATATATGACCATATATGGCGAAAAAAGTGATTGTGCTGATATCGTTTAATCAGTGACTGGACAACATCTTTCTTCTGTTCTTTCAATTGACCCTAAAAGGTACGGACTCGTGTTACGTAACTGACTTTTGTGTCGGAACCCTAAATGATACACAGAGGAAATATTTTCGACCCTAAAAGGACCGCCGATCACCCAACCACTTGGACAAAGGGAGTCCTCCCCCCCCACCAAAAAGCTTTACGCTAGTGATCAGTTAAAGACGAGTAAAGACGCGTAAAGCTGTGCTGTCGTAAAGCCAGCGTAAAGACATCGTAATTTCCATCTTTACTTGAATGCGTAAAGCTACCATAAAGGTGTCTTACATGTCTTATTTACGCATCTATAAGCAAGCGTAAATATGCATATATATAGCTTTTCGAGAAGCTTTTTTAAATACGCTAGTGATTTAAAGACGCGTAAAGCTGTGCTGTCGTAAAGCCAGCGTAAAGACATCGTAATTTCCATCTTTACCCTCTCTGAAGGGTAATCATCACCAACCCATAACTATCTAACTAGAAGTGATTGATCAGCATGCAAGACGTTCGTGAAAACTTTACTAAAATTGTCAAAACAAAAAATACGAAGTCGTGTGCCTTTCATCGCGATTTTGAAACGATTTATTTATTTTCGATATTATCCTGTAAATATCTATAGTCACGCAACCCTATGCATAATAAAGACGGGAATATTTTCTTCCGAGATATCGGTCTGAAGTTATTTGAAGTAATATTTGAAGTTGGATACTGGCAGGCTGAATAACAACGCAAGAAACTGTTCTTCTACTGATCCCCTACCCCTAGCGGTCACGTGGCAACGTGGCACGTGTGCAGTGTGTGACCGATTTGAATTTTTGGCGGTCTTGAACACATCACAATGGCGGACGGTTGTATGCTGCTAGCGCCCAGGTTTATCTTTGGTTTCAAGCCTTTCACACGATTGTATACTCAAATAGGTAAGTTTCCTTGAGTTTCTATCTTTCTTTTAGTTTATCTAGACTCGAACTGTTTGCAACTGAACGTTTCGCTTCGATTGAAGTGTTGAATTCCTTCGGGAGTTCGATCGGTTCAAATACTCGTGGACGCGTCAGTGCACGTTGTAGTCGATTTGTTCTATCTTTATTGTCTTGTATTACTTTCTTGATGAATATAAATACTGAAACTTTCACAGGTATCGAAGTTATTGGCTTTTGAGAGTCACAAGAGTCCTCATCACTTCCAACTCACTTGACCATGATTATTCGTTGTTTACCAAAGGATAGATTTCACAAGCTGGGTAATCTATAAATGGCTGTCGTTTGAAATAGGTTAACTGTGATAATAATTTAGTTTGGTAAATAGTTATCAGTACGTTAGTGCTGTTTGATAGTTACTTTATACTACAGTATTTAGATTGTAGATTACAATACCAGTAACTGGATAATAAAGAGTCATAATGAACGATAATGAACAGCCATATGTACTGATCAATAGTAATACATTCGAACTCTTGGATGATTTGATAAACTACAGTATAATCCGGCGAAGATAAATTAGTTACTGACTTGGAAGATTTTAGTCATTAGAAGAGTAGCAAATATTTTGTCATGCCTGGCCTAGATCAGTGAATAGAGATAATATTTCGCAGTCGATATTACTTTCACAATGGCCTGTCAGGCTCAGTTTTAAATTTACATCATTTTCTATATCAAATATTTTTTTTGGTGGAAGGTTATTTGATCACATTATGATTGCACTTATTCAGGTAAATTCTACAGTGTGGACACTCTAACCGTGAACACTTCGATACTGAATGCTGTAAGTCTTGGTACGAGAATGGCTTGAGCCAAGCAATCGGAAATACGAATTTTTGATAGCTCAGCGTATTTGAGAAGTTATATGGCAGTAGAAAGTACGGAAAATAACGATCTCGAAGTGTTCACGGTTCGATCAAGATTTAGTATTATTTTATGGGATTGGAAGTTACAGTTCATAAATCACAATAATTGTAGATATTCTATATCTTGTTACAAGAACATTTCCAATGCCAATAAATGGTTAAAACGCACCTGTGAACTATGAATGTTGTCAAGTTTATTTACTATATTTATGAACCGCAATTACGTAACAAATAAAATGTGGAATTCTACAAAATTACGAGCGATTACATAAAATATAAAGATTTACGTACTCTACAAAGGTCGGGATTACTCAGAATTACGCGCGATTTACGTACTCTATAAAGATCGGGATTACTCAGAATTACGCGCGATTTACGTACTCTATAAAGATCGGGATTCTACTCAGAATTACGCGCGATTTACGTACTCTATAAAGATCGGAATTACTCAGAATTACGCGCGATTTACGTACTCTATAAAGATCGGGATTACTCAGAATTACGCGCGATTTACGTACTCTATAAAGATCGGAATTACTCAGAATTACGCGCGATTTACGTACTCTATAAAGATCGGAATTACTCAGAATTACGCGCGATTTACGTAATCGTAAAGATTGGGATTACCGAAGAAATATCCAGCTTTACGGTTAACGTACTGGTTAGGTTTATTCCTCTTTACACTTCATCGTAAAGATGCTTAAATTTAACCGTTTATCTCGCATTACGCTGAAGCGTAAAGATGTCGTAAAGACTAACTTTACGGGGCGTAAAGGAGTATAAATATTCTTAAAGCTAAGATTTATGTCGGCATTACGTCAACATTACTCTGATGTAATTTTGTTATTTCGTGTGGTGACTGTGACGGGTTAACGTTAATTGCCAGAAGAAAAGAAACTCATCGCCATTCTCAGCCAAAAATAACTTAATGGACAGTCATCTTCTGTTAATCTTTTAGTATTACATTTGCTGGCTGCACGGTGGGCATTTATTTCGAGTATTGTTCACAAAAGGGGCGCTTATTTTAGTGAGGGAGGGCGTTTAATCGAGGAAATATGGTAGAAGAATAGTGCGGATTAAAAAAACACGTTACTAATGACGTCATACAATTATAATAATTATAATTATGTTAATCATTATTCACGTGACTATTGACGTCATATATAGGTAGGCTCTGGCATAATCCATTTTTGAGACAATTTGATTGGCTATTCCATTTTAGAAACTACGCACGCGCAAGATTCCGGAAATGAAATATATCCA
Source organism: Actinostola sp. cb2023 (assembly GCA_033675265.1). Lineage (NCBI taxonomy): Eukaryota > Metazoa > Cnidaria > Anthozoa > Actiniaria > Actinostolidae > Actinostola > Actinostola sp. cb2023. Next base: position 75,917 of record JAUJYZ010001411.1, on the reverse strand, counting down.
ATGAACATTGAGTTGTCAAAACAACCCGGTGTCCCAACTTCCGTTCAAAACAAAAATTAACATTTTTCAACGGTTTCATTGACATGTTATTTTAAACATGTAGCCTCGATCTGCAATATTAAAATATCTAAGCACAGAGAAAAATCCAGTTTATCTAAGCTTATATGTATCTCGAAGTGTCTTGGAAAGTTTTCAAACGAAGCTCAAAATTTAGACCAAAGAACATATTTCGATCGTAAATCTAATATTCTTTAGGCTAGCAACTGAAAGGCGGTGCCAATCGAGGTGCTTACGAAGGCGAAAGATTCAAAAGAAATACATTTGAAGGAGAGACAACAATAACTAGAGAAGATGAAGATGATAGATTCAAATAATTAACTGATATGTAAAGTAGACACGAGTAAATATAAACCCGTAGGAAGAACTGTTCGCGTATCCTTCTGCTGTAAAACCACTGCTTTTAATAAAGACTTCAGATACTGCGCTTCTTTCACTGTTGTATCTTCTTTACCAAGTGCTTTTAAAGCGTACTCTATTCCCTAATGAAACCTTTCGAAGGATTCCACTGAAACTGAATCGACAATTTGAATCCAACTGCCCAGCTAACTTGCGCATGCGCTCTAAAACCGGAAGAACAAGAAATCCTGTTCCCAAAAAATGGATTATGCCAGAGCCTACGTTCTCGTCGCTGGCCGAAAGTATCGCAGGCTCTGGGGACGAGATTGTAAATGGTCAAAAGTGAGATGCGCGGAATGGATGCGCAGTAGCAAGGGCCCCGAACCAACCTCGTCCCCAGGGCCCTCTCTTCTCGCTTTCAAAATGGCGGACGCTCGAGAGAAGCCTGGTGTAGGCTGAACTAAAACGCATTTTGATTGGATAACACAACAAGCCTTCTAATTGGTCCATATCGAAGGTTGCTAAATATAGCATAAATTAAAATTCGAATATAGTTTCAAAGGATAGTTCTTTTCTGGTCCTAAATGTATCGAATTAGGAAGATCGAAGCCGCTGCAAGTGATGTGTGAGTGTTATCGAAGCATTGAACTATCTTTAGGAACATGAAAAAGTCCACCGATCGAGATCGTTTACCGTAAAGCAAGGTATCAATTTATACGAGCAAGACTATACTGACGGTGACACGGCAAACTGATATATTATTGTCGTTGTTTACATAATTTGCTAGTGCTTTTGCTCTTGAGATTTGCAGTATGTGACACGTCAATCCACGTCAACATGTTTTGTACTTTAGCCGTTAAGAGATGAAAGGTGTTTGTATACAAATAGCGAATAAACTTCGATCTGACCTGTTCAGTTGTAATATGTCTCATTTTAAATTACACTTCCGAACCCCTATTTTTCAAATGGCCAGAATTGCTCCAGGTGATTTTATTTATTATTTGAGGCAAAACAATCGCAACATCAACGAACGTATTTTCTTCAGTACAGGCCCTTTCGATTACTTTCGACTAACCTCCGCAGGCAACTCTAAAATACTAAAACTCTATCAGATGGGTTTCCTGTGGCGCTGCATGCGGAGGCTAGAAAATGGCAGCCTGGGTACGAACCTCCAAGATTCTTGGAGACATGTGACCAGCCTACACCAGGGTCTTCTCTCGAGCGTCCGCCATTTTGAAAATAGCGAGAAGAGAGGGCCCTGGGGACGAGGTTGGCCCCGAACTATCTTAATTATATTACGCCGACAAGGTCTACTGGCCGTAGAGGCGGAGGCGGGTACTTTAGGAAATTTTGGGTAAGTACCGTAAAATGGTCTATTTTAGCGTCGGATCTCAATAGACCTCATTCACGCGTGCTGATTTTCGAGATCAGAATACAGTCGAACCTCCCGTAAGCGACCACCCAAGATGTCAAGTTTTCTGGTCGCTTACGAGAGGGGGTCGCTTATGAGAGTTTCCAACTATAGTGATTTAACTGAACTTTTGGTATTTTGGAAAACCGGTCCCTTACGGGAGTGGTCGCAACCGGAGGCCGGTTCAGCTGTACTATAATCTTTCACATAAAAATAACCACTGCCATCTGAAAAAGCAATTATTCATCAATATTTTTGGAAAATTTCAATAGTATTAGATAAAATCCCGAGAATATATCGTAAATGACATTTTTAAAGTTTTGTACAGGATTTTGCCGTCATGCGTACACAGCCTCGTTCTGATGTATATTCAGCATTAAAAACGTTCATAACTCCGCAAGGACATGTCATTTTGTCCTAAAACGTTTACACTTATGTTATATAAATATCTTCTTTTGGTGGAAAGTGTTAAACCTTGAAAAAGTAAGCAATTTGGAAAATTGATATATACGAAAATATTTTGATGAATAATTGCTTTTTCAGATGGCAGTGTTATTTTTCTGTGAAAGATCCTCAGTAGTATTCTGATCTCGAACATCAGGCTGCACGCGTGAATAAGGTCTATTAAGCGCCTATTGTCTGTTAAGCTGCCCCTAAGAACTGATTTTGTGATAAGCGACCCCCTAGGCAAACAGCTAATCGCCCCCCTTTTCTATTATATACAAATAGAATATCCACGATACATCACATTATGTTAATGGTGGGCAGAACTTTGTGTTTGATTTAATTGTAATTAATTTACTTGATAGTATTAAATCATTCCTGTCTCTGTTAGAGTAAACCGAATTAGTGCCACTCTATTAATCCACTGTTCTCTGATGAGTACCTCCACTCGAACCCTCAAAATGTACTAATCGCCCTGGGCGCTAAATAGAGTAAAGAAAGTATTAAAATGAAGTGAATTCTTTATTTATAAAGGATTAAAGTTATTCCAGCTCTAATATTGTAATTAATAAATGAAAGGACTATTTGAGTGAACAAAATTGAAAAAATAATAATAATAATAATAATAATATATGAATACTATGAACTACTAAAGCTGTTAGCATTGGATACTGTGTTCCGTTGGCTCGAGAGTTTTGAATGGCTTTTACAAAATCATTTCCTCAATTAACAACTCTGGGAGAGAAACGGAGAAAAACTATTGTTTTCAAATGAAAACGTCTTGGTATGAATTAACGGGGTTTTATATTGCATATTCTCGTCTTTGACTACTAGAACTACTCTGTAGAAAAGTCATCATTAAACCGTTATTATTATTTTTCATTTTTTTATATATATATTAAAAAAAAATTTTATTATTATTTTTTTTTTTTAATTATTATTATTATTACTAAGAGGCCAGGAGATGCGGTATATCAACATCTCGTAATATCCGCTAAATCGACAAAAACTAGCCATTTTGGACAGTTTCAATTTCAACTGTCGCCTTGGATTAACAGTCTAATATTTAAACTAAGTACAAACTATGAAAAACACTGTTTTAGCGTTGTGAGAATACACATTAGCCCATGTGGACAGTTTTTGACTGATTCAAAAGTTTGTACTTAGGATACTTAGGATTAACACTCTAATTTCACTTTTACCTCTCAAAAACCGTCACAAATAACTTGAACTCTTTGCTAAAAGCTGTGTTAGCCTAGTGCAAAACGTATTCTCCTATTAGTTTTGGGCGCTCAATAACCGCGTTCACAAGTCATTAACACAGCGTATAATATTATTTTTAATCCGATTTAACAGATTATCGTCTTCTCTATACAGAACCGTAATATTTTACTTACAAAATGTGAGCGGTCTTTTATTCTTCAAATCTGTAGAAATCATGAAGTGTAAGAGCAAAGCTTAGCTGCTTTTTCTTGATGATTTCAAATAGCCACTATAATGTTGTAGACTGTGGAAACGCGAAAATACCGGCTGTCGCACACTGAGAAAATCCCAAACAAGCTTCCAAATGAACCTTAAATGGACTGTTATCAACATATGAGTTTGTAGTTAATTAAGAAGTGTCGTGTCGATGTGACGAACTATGAAAATTGATTGCGAGATTGACATTTTTGAACGTACTATTTTGGTTGACAGCCATCTTGAAATAATGTGTTCTGCCATAATACTTCTTGATTGATTTTTCAATTCACATCGCTTTTCTTCATTCCCTTGATAGTCTAGCATGTCAAGACTAAACCTAGACATCTTGAATGCTCATTCTCCAGCAGTTTATTTATTTTTCTACTTTTTTTTTTTTTTCGTTTTAAATCACGGGAAGGAATGCGGCTTGGGAAATGGGCTGAGAAGGAAGCTCTTGATTTTCATTTACACTCGAGCGATTTATCCGGCTTTATTTAATGTCCTATTTACCGAATACTTTCGGCTAGCCTTAAAACGGATTGAAAGAGAGCTTTTCGATTGCAAAGAATATAGATTAAAATACAACCATTAGGCTTTTGTGATATACAATTTCAGATGGTCAAATCCGAATAAGCAGCTCATTTCATGATGATTTCAAAACAATTGTATTGATTAATATATGAGTTAGAATGTCTAAAAATAAAAGAGAAGAAACGGAATCCAAATATAACAACCGAAGTACGTGCTAAAAACCCCAGTAATGTGTGTTATAATTGATTGTATGAAGCGTCGGTAGAGCGGAAGGCACCAAATATGATTGTCATGCATCATGAATAGTAGGACTAATATACACTGATTACGACAATAATAATATTTGTCGACTCGACTGGATCATGTCAAATGGTTCTTTCGTGCTGTATGGTCCAGCAACGAACTGAAAAGCGTTTGTCAAAATTTAAAGCCCAATCAACTTTTTTATAGGATTTGTTTGGATATTGGATGAAGGACTGAATATAAATCTGTAGTTAATGCGGTCAATAACTGACGATCAATGTTAGCAATTTGATTTCTTTATTTATTTGTTCGTTGTGTTGAAATTCAATGGACCTCAATGGGGTGCCGTCATGAAAAGACAATCGCTCATCTTTATAAGATCACGATGCTAAAAGACTTGAAATTTAAAATGATATTCAGTGATAATGTTGCTGTTCAGATAACAGCAGGGCGACTGTGGAAATAGTTCTCGATATGACATGCAGCTGTATCCAAATGCATTTGATATAATATCCAACTACGTGTCAGCGGGAAGACTAAAATAAATACTTTGCATCTTAGAAAGACTTAATTTCAAAGGCCAAACACAAAGCCACTACGGCTTCCCACCGGCTGCTCATGATCAAGGAGTACAAGGCGTAACCGGATAGTTGAAAGCTATTAAAAGCACAAGCCCTTCAGGGCATATTTCATGGTCTCTTCCACCGTCCGGCCCCTTGTGCGATTTTTCTCATTTGCATACACTTGAAAAATCATTACGACTGCGCCACAAACAATACAGAAGTGTTCAGATTTTACAAGCACGACTGAGGCTGTAGGTGCTGGCATGAAAGTAAACACGATAAATAAGCTTAACACATGATTGACACCCAACACACTTCGCTTGTAAACCTTAAATCATTCGGACTGTACCACCAAGGGACCGGTTGTAAGTGGGAACGTGGAATATCTACTTCTTGCATCTAATTTTCTCGGATTTCTCTCATCGATGAGAAGGTTTTCGTCTTGGCGGCCACAGTGCAATGTCATTGCACGTTTTGATGATTCCCTGAAAGATAACTTGACTTGATAAACACGTAAGCGATCCAGCCTGTTCCAGCGGCCCTACATCAAATATGTAAAGACTCAGACATCACCGACATGGACAACCCAAGCAGAAACAGTTCGACTCAACAGATGTCGCGTACTGTTGGAAATATTACGACTCCATCGAGTGTGTTTTACGAAGGTTTAGCTTGGTCCTTGGCGTTTGGATTTGAGAGTATTCTGATAATCATTGGAAACTTGTTGACCATTGGCGCTTTTGCTAGACAAAAATGCCTGCGAAAAAGGGGGACATACTTGTTGATAAACCTAGCAACGTCAGATGTGTTTATAGGACTTGTGCCATTACCTATCTATATTTATTATATAGGAATTCAGTTTCAACTGTGGCGAGCTTATTATATCGTAACGTTATCTCATGTCTTCTATTTCTTGGACATCTTACTTGGCGTTGCATCACTTGGCAACTTGACGATAATTGCTCTTGAAAGGGTATATGCTGCAAGGCGGCCGTTTCGCTATCGTACGCTTCATCCTCGGTCTTACTACACCGTTATTGCAGTTACATGGACAATCGCGGTGATTATTGCCTCGTTCTGCTTTTCTGCGTTGTATATGTCGTCTTCGCTCAATATATCGACGTATGCCTCAATGATCGTTGTCCTTATCGCCTTCTGTTTGATCACCTCGTCGTATACCATTGTTTGGACAAGGCTCAGGTTGCACAGTAGCAAGAACTACCGCAAAGCATCAGAAAATGAACGAAAACTTGGTATAACAATGATAATCCTGACAGTGCTTTCTCTCTCTGCTTGGCTACCGTTTGTTATGATGAACCTTGTGGTGGTATTCACCAATATAACGGTTCCGGGACACACTATCGTGTACACCACTAAACTTCTTCACTATGGAAATAGTTTGGCCAACTGCGTGGTATACTCCCTTAGAATGCCAGACTTTAGAAGAGCTCTCGTTAAAATACTAAAATTCGGTCGGTTTGATAGTTCAGGTATTCATTCGCCAGTCGAAAGTTCGGTGTATTCGCCGTTTCGTTCGAGAAGAATGAGGTACTCAAGAACGCTCTCGAATGGCTCTCCTTCCAAAGTGAAAGTAGAAATGGTTTAGGTAAACTTTATATGAATTCCACTGTAAGGAATGCACAAGACTATTCGATGTCATCTTTGTGATGCCATAACCTTGTAGCTGTATATAAATATTATATTGTGTACTGCCAGCAGCAGTATTTCATCACTGAACCGTTTTATTTGTTTTCTAAAGTCGGTTACACACGAGCAAGTTTTCTATGACAAGTTTTGCATTGACAAATTTGATTTGCTCGTCTGTAAAGGAAATCTTGTCAAGTTTCCAGACGAGCAAATAAAACTTGCTTGTCAATGCAAAACTTGTCATATAACTGACTTGCTCGTCTGTAACTACAGCAGCCATACACGATCCAAAGCTCTTGCTCTGTATATATTTAATATGTTCGAGTGACTTTATCTGATGCCGCAAAACAGGAGAAATATCATGGACGAGATATACTTGTATCAAAGTGGCTTATTCGTGACTGATAATACTTATCTTCATCACAAATCTTAAACTGGTTCCTTAATCCCCTGGGGAGATTCAAGATTCATGGGAATATGTACTCTCATTCGCCATATCTGGTACCGATTATCGCTGTAGTTATTTTTGGCCGTATTAAATGTGTTCTGTGCATCGTGAACGTTTTTGCGATAACGATGTGTGATACTAATTGAGCGCGCAATTTACCATTGGTTGAAAGAGTATTAGTGGTCGGAATAACTTTTATGGGGCTAAATGTGCGTCATCCTCATGGAGCGCCGACCCTGGGGTGTCGATATCGTCAAATCAATGAAAACATTTTTTTCTCGTAAATATTTAGTTTAAAGAAACCTTGTCTTAGGAATACTGAATACTGCATAGTGTTTGTACATTACAAGATTAAAAGCAATTTTGTTTTATAAATAAAGAGGTGTTTTGGCTCATTATAGTTGACGGTACTTAAATTATGTTGGCTTAGCCTGGTTTAATGGCTTCTAAAAGGAACCTCTGTAATTTACCACAACGATTGAGCTGTAATTAAGTCTTATTTAGTATTCATCAAGACAACCGTTATTAGACTGATGATACTCGAACAAAACGTCCGTGTTATTTTTGTTATATTAGTTATGACCGCAATAATTAATGAATATTTAATTCTTATCGTTGGTCGGAGTGGGAAGCTGAAAGAAGAATTAATAAACACTTCTTATAATATAAAGCTAATTCGGTAACATATATGTATTCATGAGGTTGATTTTCTCTTCCAATACGGGAACAGTGTCCCCGATTAGTGTACCACTTGTGGTATGCTAGAAGTCATGACACGCTAATAAAGTTTATGTAACACATACAAGTTATTGCTTTTTTCTGATCGCCTAAAAATTGTATTAGATTTTGGAAAATAGTTTTGCTTTATATAATGAAACGTCTGGCTGAGTCGCAATCAGTCTGACAGAGTTTCAAATTTTCATGATAAATAATGAATTGACGATGATATAGTCGATGGTATTATCAGACTTCATATTTATTTATGACAAATTTATCGCACGAACATATAAAGATGGCCAATAAAATAAGCACAAAATAAGCAACTGATAGATAACGAATGGTATTATCAGACGTCGCACCAGTTTTAAGTAATATTCTACTTTGCTGTAAAAAAAACTGCCGTAAAAAAAAACTGCCGTAAAAAAAACTGCCGTAAAAAAAAACTGCCGTAAAAAAAACTGCCGTAAAAAAAACTGCCGTAAAAAAAAAACTACCGTAAAAAAAACTACCGTAAAAAAAACTGCCGTAAAAAAAACTGCCGTAAAAAAAATACCGTAAAAAAAACTGCCGTAAAAAAAACTGCCGTAAAAAAAACTGCCTCAGTGAAACATCTGCAGAACGGATTCAGGAAGTTTTGAGAAGTGGGGTCCAAACGTATAACCTGTGGCAAAATTAGAATCTAGGATAAAACAATCAATTGAACCTCGGGTATGACAGGGGGGCCGGACCCCCCGACCCAGCACCCCCCGGGTTCCACCACTGATTTATGCGGGTTTTATGAAGATATTTATTTCCTAAGTCTTATCCACCGTCACCCACCTGTCTACTGATTTGAGACCGATTGACTTTTCACTAATTAAACATTATTTGATCGGTAACATAAAATACATTTAACGTTGCTTATGTTATACTTCACTAATATGTTATACTCAATTTGACGCAACTGTAAAATTACCGCATTTTAAACTATAATGAATGCAGAACGGAAAAGTCTAAAATATGAAAATAGCTACAATAACTTAAATTGAGATCAGACAATTCAGTGCATGGTAGTTTACACTTGTTACTTGACATTACGGCAAACGCACCCCGCATTGTTGGATCCCACAACCATTATGACGTATCATTATGACGTCACGGTTTGTTAATGAGCGGTACAGAGAATCGTCAAGAACAATAGGAATTTGAACACAATCTGGTCTGCTGAGAAAAGGGAGGGAGGGAGGGAGGGAGGGAGGGATGGATGGATGAGATAGGTAGGTAGGTAGATAGGTAGATTTAATTTAAAATGACTTTGCAGCATAGGCTGAATTGCATAAGGGACCGTTCATTTGTTTATGGGCATGGGGGGGGGGGGGGGGGGGGGCTGGTGGGAATTAGTGGATTGTCATTGATAAATTGTATCACCCCTTACTAACATCATTTTTTTGTTACATGGACCCACCCTCCCTCCCCCATCAAACTTTTTGAGGGGGATTGACGCCCCCCCACCCCCTACTATCGATACTTTCAATATAGTGAAAGAAATATTAAAGTTTTGTAAAATGGCCAATTGTAAATGATTATTTCACTATGTTTGCATTTCCAAAGGTGCTTTTTGAAGACTTCCTTGCTTTGAAACGTATTTTAAAAAAACCGTTCTGTGGGTTGCTCTATTTGAAAGTTTATAAATGAGCGGCCACGAACAACACTCCACTGGTATACGTCGGATCAAACAATGATCTAACTGGTTCGCAAATTAAGAAATAGGTTAAATGAAGAATAACCAATACGACGTAGAATTATTCGGATTTAATTTTGCACAATATTTCGACTAGCCATACTAGTCTTCATCAGGTGCATGTGAGATTTTACAAGTGACTTGACTAAATATAATGGTAAAAAGGAAATGACGTTATAATACATGATATGATAGCGAGAGATAAATAATGGTGTAACTGATTAGTAGGTTTCATCGCGTTTATTAAGGCCATTAGGTTCAAGAGTGTTAGCACGTGTTATGAGGTAAGCTTCTTTGGCTTTGCGAATAGCATCACGAGAAGAGAAAATTTGTTCTAAAGGAATTAAAAGGATATTAGATGCAGAGTGGTCAGGGTTAGATAGAAAATGTTCAGATGCAGTAGTAGGTTTAGATTTACTAGAAGGTTTGTCAACTGTCCTACGATGTTCGTTGAAGCGGTCTTTGAGTCTACGTTTGGTTTCACCAATGTACTGTTTGTTACATTTAGTACATTGAATCATGTAAATGACGTTTTTTGTGTTACAGTCCATGTGTGTAGTAATGGTTCTGGTTTCACCCGTAGAAGTAAAAGCATATTGGGTGCAGTTATCGTAAATGTAAGGGCAAGTTAAACAGTTTTGTCCACAACGAAAAGAACCTGGATTGTGATTGGAAGCAGTGTTGGAGTTATCTGACGGTAGTTTGGATTTGACTAGCAAATCACGTAGATTGGATGAACGTCGGAAGGCTACTAAAGGGCGTTGGGGGAAAATGGTTTTGCAACGCACGGAGGAATGTAGAAGGTCAAAATGTTTCTTAATGATAGGAAAGATAGATGGAAGTGACGGATTATAGGTGACTATAAAGGGAATACGGTGAGAGGAATTAGATTTCTGTCTAGGTTGTAGAGCAAGATTACGAGGGATGTCAGCAGCGCGTTTAGTTTGTTTAGTGAGAAAATCACGGCTGTAACCTCGTTTAAGGAGATAGGAGATAAGTTCAGAGGTACGGTTTTTAAAAACTTCCTCAGTGGAACAAATTCGTCTGAGACGGAGAGCTAAGCTGAAAGGAATGGCTTTTTTAGTATGACTGTAGGATGACAAGATGAAAAAAGCAGATGCTGATGTTTATCAGTGGGTTTACAATAAAGGTCAGTTTCAATGACTCCATTATTAAGGGATACATTGACATCAAGAAACGGGACATTACTAGAAGAGTGAAAACTTGTAAATTTTATGGTAGGATGAATATTATTAAAATAATCGATGAAAGTTTTAAGGTTATCAGGACCTTCTGTCCAGACCATAAAAATATCATCGATATATCTGAGCCAAGAATGGGGAGTGAAAGGGGCTTTGTTCAAAGCATTAGCTTCAAAGTAACCAAGAAAGAGATTGGCGAAGGAAGGTGCCATTTTGGTACCCATAGCAGTTCCATGAATTTGTAGGTAGTTGTTATTATTAAAAGTAAAGTTATTCATAGTAAGGATCATACGGATAAGATCACATAAAGTATTAGTAGGAATGGTTTTATCAGAACGAGTGCTAAGAAAATGATTGCATGCATTGATGCCGTCATTATGGGGAATGTTGGTATAAAGAGAGGACACATCTAAAGTGACAAGGAGAGTATTGTCCGGAAGGTCACGGATGAGGGAGAGTTTATGAAGGAAGTCATTAGTGTCTTTGACATAAGAGGGAAGTTTGCTAACTAAAGGTTGAAGGTAGTAATCAACAAATTCTGAAATACGTTCGGTGGGATGGCTATTGGAAGAGACAATAGGGCGACCAGGATTACCTGGTTTGTGAATCTTAGGTAGAATATAAAAGCTCTATTTGGCCTGAATTTTCTGGAATATTAAATTAATGGACTACAAAGAGAAATAAATCAATTTCGGATCTTTTTATATATTTTTTCTACAGTTGTATGTGCACCTTTATCCTAGGGGGGTATGAGGGTTTCCTCCCCCCCCCCCCCCCCCCCCCCCCCCCCCCCCCCCCCCCAATACCCCTCCCCCCTCTCCAGCCCCAGACCTTTTTGAAATCTAGAAGCTCGGAAAAGCTATTTTTTTCACCGTTCTCCAAGAGCTATTTGTGATATACGCGTATTGATAATTACTTCCTACAAGTTCTGTCTCAGCAAACCAATGTATATTGAAAAAACGTATAAAATATATTAGTATCTAACTGGGCAGGTAAAGATGCTTTGATAAAAAAATTATGGACCCATGCCCCCTCATTCAAATTTTTTCTTAGGTAGCCCACGGCCATGAATGCCATTTTTTTTTTTGAGGTGACCCCCCAATTTCCACTAGCCCCTCCTATCCCCACCCCTCCTCCCTGCCCTTCTCCCCCTACCCCTTCTCCCACCCACCCCCCCCCCCCCCCCCCCCATAATCATAATCATAACATAATAATAATCATGACCATAATCCTTAGCAGTCAGACAGTGGATTTGTTTGATGTGACGTCATAGTGACGTCATAACATCAGTGGGCAATGCTTCGCCACGATCACAAAACAAAAGAAATGTTGGCTCAAAACGAAAGCTTTAAACAACACCCAACAAAGTGTGCAAATGCTCCCCAGGTGTTGAGTACAACACTGTTGCATGTTTTTTTGGCGAACAAGGTTGGAGGCGTTTGCACGGACCTCGGTAGGAGTCTTTTGTGGAGTGTTTTAAGGTCATTACCTAAAGTACGTTGGTCTGTAAGTGCGTCATTTCGCTTATGTTGTTCAATCAGTCATCGCACGACCTCGAGTGCAGGTTTTTTTGTTGTCGTTTTGAGTGCAGGCGGTTTTTTTTGTTTTAGTGCAGGTGAGTGGGGTTTTTTTTTGTTGTTGTTGTGGTTTTGATTGCAGGTGAGTGGTATTTGGGGAGAACTTTCAAAACATCGAGAGTAGCCATTAATCACTGACAAATCGTACCACGCCACAGGCCGCACACAAGCTCTTATTAAGTGGTTTTTGGTTTTGAAATAAATGAAATTTGGTTTACTGAATAGGGGAAAATCACGTGAATAAACACCTTTGCTTCTTATGTTGTGTTTTGTCGTTTATTTGCGATTTTAAGCGGGTATTTTCTATCCTGTACTACTAAAAAAAAACACTAAATAGCAGCTTGAGTTACCTGGAACATTCGATTACGTTCGATTGAAATTTAGGATCGATTATAATGGAGCAAATCGAACACAATCGAACGTTTGATTACGTTCGATTGTAAGCCGATCGCGATTCGTTCGGAAATCGAATGCTTGATTGTTCGATTCAGAAATCGAATGCAATCGAATTCACTTTTTTTACCATTCGATTTCGGTTCGATTACCGAACGCAATCGAATCCAATCGATTGAATTCGATTTCCGATTCATTCGATGTATTAAAGCGACCACAAAACTCGACATTTTGGGTGGTCGCTTACGGGAGGTTCGACTTTTTTTATCGGTTTCGCGTTGAGTCTAAATTCATCACTATTCATAAATGTGTGCTCTTTGAATGTAGCTCGTATGTCTTAATATCTGCCGTGTCTATGACACTTCCTTCCATATCTTACCACGTTGGCGTTATTAACAGTACCTCATGCTGTAGTATTAGAGTTCATTATGGATGGTTTTTATCTAGATCCGTCTTGTTGGACGAACATGAGTAGGTCATGGACGTATAAACATTCGACAAAAACATCCGGTCAGAAATTCGTAATTATTTTTCCATTTTGAATGGAACATATTTTATCGGTTTAAAAGAAACCTGTCGAGGAAATTATGTGTTCCATGTGTAGATAATGCACTCTGTATTCAGTAGCGGGGACTTGAAACGGTCTAAAATACTATGGGACTCGAGAGATCTTGTTACGAAAGTTATACATGAATGGAACAGAATATTTCTTCTATTTTATCCTGTTCTATATTCGATTCGCATTCTGTTCTATTCTATCCTGTTCTATTCCGTTCTATTGGATTATGTTCGATTCTGTTCTATTTTATCCTGTTCTATTCCATTCTGTTATATCCTGTTCTATTCTGTTCTATTTTATTCTGTTCTATTCTACTATATTCTGTTCTATTCCATTCTGTTCTATTCCATTCTATTTCCCATTAGTTAATCACCATAAATATTACACACAGATTTTATAGAGATTGGATATTTAGCATGTGCATGTGTATTACAACGATGCAAAATGTTCCTAATCGTTATGTGGGTAAATAAAATATTGATTGAAAATGAGGAACACTTTAAAAGATCGTCCACAGCTTTCAAAGCCGTTCCTTACTGAATTGTTTTCGTTGCATTTGAGTTTCCAGGTATCCCGGCTATTTGTGCTGAATGGTACACGCCCCATATGCACATGCGAAGAATATGAATACAGGGGTACCGACCATGCCTGGGGCAGTTAACGTGATGTTGTAATCTCGATCATCAGATTCAATGAGAAACGGCTGTGACAGTTGGCACTGGACAATATTACATAATAAAACAGTCATGTAACATTTGATACGATCTCGGTGTAAAACCCTCACATACCGTTGTATCGCTAGTTTTCAGAATAACCATAACAATTCAGCGATAGATGGAGTCATCAATCCAGTAGTCGAAGGGTTTAGAGATAACTTAGAACGAGAGAGATTGATACAGGTACACGTAGTGAAGAGAAAAATCAGTTACGTCACCAGGAGCCCATTCCGTTTCTCGAAAGCCCAAAAAAATTTCGGGCCGCAAAAGACATCCCAGGAATCTGAGACACTTACTCTACAAAGCTGTTCTTTTGACATGTTTTTAATATGAACAAACTTTCCCTTCATGCAAAGTTTCATGTCTGTAAACGACTTTGTTTTGAACTAGATACATTTTTTTTAAGAAACCCTTTTCGGCCCACCCGATAAGCTTTCGGGGCTTTCGAGAAACGGGCCCCTGAAGTTACTTATTTGCCGACCTAGTAGACTGCAAAACAGACAGCCCCTACTTCTTCGCGAAATTCTGTCTAGAAGAGTTGAAGTTCGATTGAGTCGTTGACCGGGCCGCGAGAGAAAGAGGCAAGACAAAAAGACCCGAGGGGAGTGAGGTGAGGCGCGCGAGAAGTAGACCCCGATATTTTCATTTCAAACTGTCTCAAGAATAAATCAAGTAGAGACTCTTTGAACTTACATTCACACTGACGTACATAAAACATTTGCTGTTCTCATTGAGTGACCCGCCGTGCAATAAAGATAACTAATATTTATGATCACCAAGCGTTGAAGGACTTGCCACACTGATTCTCCGGTTTCGAGTTGTTTGGACAGCTTTGTGGTATTCCCTGCTGACAGAGTCTCTTTTTCTCTCTTCCTCGGGAGAAAAGGAGACTGTCAGCAGGGAAAGCTTTGTACGGACCCTTGATAAAGGACGCATTTACGCAGCCATGCTCTCAATTCAGTGTGATTATTCACGAGTACCAACAGAAACGCGCGAAGCTGTTGACATTGGTTTTAAAGTGCTCCTAACCCCCTTTACAATTGTATTAAAAATTGAATGTTCATGAACTGATCAGCTATAGGGTTAAGTGTTTTTTCATTTGAGCTTCGCATTTAGGAGTTATAGTTGTTTGAAATCTCGATATTTTAATTCGATGACGTCACCCCGGGCTTTTTACCTAACTTATTTCATTGTTTTCAGTAGATCTCTTCCCCGATATGGGGGAAAATTTTATATGAAATCATTTATATAGTTTGTAAAAATATTCTACAAGTTCAAAAATGTTAATAATTTGCACAAGGGCGTTTTTGTATAATAAATGAAGCCCGGGGTGACGTCATCTGATTTGCATATCCAGATTTCAAACCTCCATAACTCCTAAATGCAAGGTTCAAACAAAGAAAAAACTTAATCCTATAGCTGACCAGTTCATGTACATTCAATTTTTAATACAATTGTAAAAGGGGTTAAGAGCACTTTAAGTATCTTTTTTCTTCACATACTTAGTACGTTTCTATACATTTATTCTTGTAAACTAGACGCTCTACTAGCGTGGGCATGAAGTCGGGCTTCTAACTGATATAGCCTATTTGAACTAAATATAGATATCGCAGTGCGATTAAAACAGTGTTTGGTCGCTCGTTGCGTGACTCGGTACTCGGTAGAACATGCTTTCTTTGTAAAAACGATTTCTCGTGCAAATGATTTCCTTGCAACTGAACAATTTCAAAAACTTGGCAAAACCTTGAACGGCATCAACATATATCTTATATAGAGATATATCGGTGTTATAAGCTTACCACAACACAAAATTACAGCGGTACAAAGTATAGAGACATTGACTTAATTGGTTTATATTTCAATCTTGTGTCAGTTGTGCGATACAAATAGCATATTTCTCTTCGAACTTCTCGCCTTTTGCTTTGATCCCCATCATGTCGTCATTTAACTTCTGTACACAGTGCATAGCTATGCAGTTCCCAGTGAGGCAACATGTGAGTTCCTTTGAGCCATATTTGAGTTGTTTTATGCAATATTTGTTTGTGAAAAAAGAGGCCGACTGATGTCTCGTATTGATAATAATAGAGCCTTCGGTGATTTTGTACACGCATGCGCATTAGAAGCCACTTTCACGTTTGAGGTAAAGGCATGTATACTCGTGCCAATGAGGGTTTATCACGTAATTTCGAAACTTATAGGAGACATAGGACAAAAAAAAAATCGAATTTTTTAATGAAAACCTTTGTTGGAGGCAAGAATTGCCTACCAGCGTAAATTTCCAAAGGTTTTCATATAAAATTTCGCTTTTTGAAAATTCATATCTTCGCATTTTGTGAAGCGATCTTTTCCAAACTTCACATTTTTACTAATTTCAACGAGCTCTTTCCAGCTATGATAATCATTTTTTGTTCTATGAGTTACATGATAAACCCTTGAAATTACATGATAAACCCTCATTTGAAAAGACTGAAAGGAACCATGTGAAATACTATTGAAAAGAACTGCTGTGTCGTAATCATGACTCTGATAGAGTCGTTTTCGGTGCTGTGCGGTGACCGTGCCCTAGCTGTCCCAACATTCTGATTGGTTGAGCAATGATTTTGCGCGCTGTAATTGGTTGAATACAATGTCTTCGATTCCGTACCATTTGACAGTAACTCCATGCCGTAGGTTTCCTACTACTACTACTAATAATATTTCATGCTTATATTGCGCATTTGAATATGATCAAATGCGCATTACACAACACTAGAAACGACACGGAAACAGTAAAGAAACGACACTGCTAATGCGTGTTTGCACATAGCACTCGGGAATTTATTGCTACGAGCCGTCAGTTGAGCAGCAATACTAATCTCGGGCTTCCTACTTCATTTTGGGTTACCTGTGCCTTAATTCAGATGCTGTCTACATTCTCGTTCGAGATTGATCTTCCGCTGGCATGACGTCATACATCATGCTCTCCAACACGTTTTCGAATATTGTACTCACCTTCGATTTCTAATGAACTCATTTCCTAACTCGCCATGCCATCAGGCGATCCCTACGTAAGTCTGTCGAGTGACAGGAACAAGCAAGAGATACAACAATGACTGAAGTTGTCAGAATTATCCATTAAGAACTTATTCCAATTAAGAATTCCGTTCCCGACAGGGATTCTTGCTTTTTGAAAATCAACAAAAGTCGGTTGCTCTTTGTCAGCATCACGTCAGACCAGAATGTGATGACAACACCAAAGAAGAATGGCCTCATTTGGTAGATGACGTAGGTTGATATGGTTGACCAAACCACAGAGATCCGGACAACTTATTCATCTGCATAGCATTTCACCGAATCGATCACATTTTGTCAAATTAGTAAATAATGTGCACATTAAACTTGTCTGTTTTTCATCTTCGTTCGTTTTATCATGTTTCTTCGGTTTAAAATATCTTTGCCGCGTTCTTATATATCCACAGAGAGTCCAAACTCTACCAAAGTCTAGTGGCCACGGGAACTACTGAGATGTAAACAGCCAAAACAAATATAAATATTTAAGCTTTTGATTTTGCGTCAAATCCTTGTACATTGTGCTTCATGTTTTGTGGCCATGCTATGCAGTTTTAGCGGTTTTAAACCATTTGTATGAAAGTTTTCAGTCGATCGGCTTGTATTCTATTCTACTGTATATATTCAAGGGTGTACACTCCAACGGCAAAGTCAGTTGAAAGCGACTACAAAAAAGCGATTTAGTGTGACGTCACTGCTGCTGGGAGCCAATTTGCGTCAGGCCCGTTTACACAGTGACATAAGGCCTCTTGTACTTGCGCTTATACTTGCGTCAGGCCCGTTTTCACAGTGACATAAGACCTCTTGTACTTGCGCTTATACTTGCGTCAGGCCCGTTTTCA
Source organism: Actinostola sp. cb2023 (assembly GCA_033675265.1). Classification (NCBI taxonomy): domain Eukaryota; kingdom Metazoa; phylum Cnidaria; class Anthozoa; order Actiniaria; family Actinostolidae; genus Actinostola; species Actinostola sp. cb2023. The sequence goes on along the minus strand of JAUJYZ010001411.1, from coordinate 57,996 downwards.
CAGTGACATAAGACCTCTTGTACTTGCGCTTATGCTTGCGTCAGGCCCGTTTTCACAGTGACATAAGGCCTCTTGTACTTGCGCTTATACTTGCGTCAGGCCCGTTTTCACAGTGACATAAGACCTCTTGTACTTGCGCTTATTCTTGCGTCGGGCCCGTTTTCACAGTGACATAAGACCTCTTATACTTGTGCTTATTCTTGCGTCGGGGCCTGTTTTCACAGTGACATAAGACCTCTTGTACTTGCGCTTATGCTTGCGTCAGGCCCGTTTTCACAGTGACATAAGACCTCTTGTACTTGCGCTTATACTTGCGTCAGGCCCGTTTTCACAGTGACATAAGACCTCTTGTACTTGCGCTTATACTTGCGTCAGGCCCGTTTTCACAGTGACATAAGACCTCTTGTACTTGCGCTTATACTTGCGTCGGGGCCTGTTTTCACAGTGACATAAGACCTCTTGTACTTGCGCTTATACTTGTCAGCCCGTTTTCATTCATTGCGTCGGGGCCCGTTTTCACAGTGACATAAGACCTCTTGTACTTGCGCTTATACTTGCGTCAGGCCCGTTTTCACAGTGACATAAGACCTCTTGTACTTGCGCTTATACTTGCGTCGGGGCCCGTTTTCACAGTGACACAAGACCTCTTGTACTTGCGCTTATACTTGCGTCAGGGCCCGTTTTCACAGTGACATAAGACCTCTTGTACTTGCGCTTATGCTTGCGTCAGGCCCGTTTTCACAGTGACAAAGACCTCTTGTACTTGCGCTTATGCTTGCGTCGTCAGGCCCGTTTTCACAGTGACATAAGACCTCTTGTACTTGCGCTTATACTTGCGTCGGGGCCCGTTTTCACAGTGACACAAGACCTCTTGTACTTGCGCTTATGCTTGCGTCAGGCCCGTTTTCACAGTGACATAAGACCTCTTGTACTTGCGCTTATGCTTGCGTCAGGCCCGTTTTCACAGTGACATAAGACCTCTTGTACTTGCGCTTATGCTTGCGTCAGGCCCGTTTTCACAGTGACATAAGACCTCTTGTACTTGCGCTTATGCTTGCGTCAGGCCCGTTTTCACAGTGACATAAGACCTCTTGTACTTGCGCTTATGCTTGCGTCAGGCCCGTTTTCACAGTGACATAAGACCTCTTGTACTTGTGCTTATACTTGTGTCGGGGCCCGTTTTCACAGTGACATAAGACCTCTTGTACTTGTGCTTATTCTTGCGTCGGGGCCTGTTTTCACAGTGACATAAGACCTCTTATACTTGTGCTTATTCTTGCGTCGGGGCCTGTTTTCACAGTGACATAAGACCTCTTGTACTTGCGCTTATGCTTGCTTCGGAGCCCATTTTCACATGAGACAAATTATTATGCTTGTGTTTGTGATTGCGGTTATGCTTGTGTCGGGCCCCTCTACAACGATTACATAAGGACTCTTGCACTTGCTCTCAAGCAGGCCCCGGTTGTAAAAAGATAGCGCTATCCGTTGGATAAATCATTATCCAGTGGATAACTAGCTTTATTAGATAACAGTATCAACTTATCTACTGGATAAGGATTTATCCAATAGATAGTGTAATCCACCTTTCGTACCACCGGGACCTGATCACAATTCAGTTCCGAAGATTCTATAGGTAAATTCATTGGCTGACGAGGAAATTCCACGTTGAATTCACGAGAAAAGGCGATATAGTGCGATATCGCCTATTCACGAGTCGAGCCAATGAATTTACCTTGAATCCCATAGCGTTCTCTTTGTTTTGAAAAATATATAGTTTTTAGACAATTTTGAGTCGCTATATCGCGCGTCGCTAAGAAAGCCAGTGCAGTGTTCAGTCTTTCGCTACGCTAGCCAATAGGAATCAAGCAAAATTGAATACTAAAATCAGTTTATCTTCAGAACTTCAGTAAATCAGAACTTGAAGACAAAAGTTGTTTTCTTCAGTCGTTTTAACGTCTAGATTTAGGGTCAATCTACAACAGAAACACAGCCATAGATTTAGATATGGATAACCAGTTTATAGTTAACGAAAACTTACAACCAAAAAGACTAAAAGTGATCAGTGACAGGCTCGAAGTTCAGTTCAAGTTTCCACAATCAATGAATCAGTCTTGTCAAACCTGTAAGTATGCTTTTCTGATGTTATTCAGTTAACAAAGAGTTAATTGGAAATACACGAAAATACGGACTTATTCTATCCTCATCAGACTTAAATAAATCGTTCAAATTTTCTCAACTGACCGTTTCTTGTTGCTTTCAATCCGATCAGAGAACTGAGTGCCGCTTGCATGAGAAGTTGAATCTAGTGAACTTCAACATTTCACAGGACATTGATGGATTTGTTAACTACCTTACTGAATGCTGAAGATTCTCAGGCAAAATAGTTATTTCAAAGCCATATTTATTGATAAAGATGCAGAGGCGATAGCTCTGATTCAGTGAGTGAAGCTACATGACTTGTACAAAACAAGTACAAGGCTCAAAGTCAAAGGCAGCCGATCGACTGACAAGCAAAGAGAACACGGGATAAATTTGCAGTTTTGTATGATTACAGGTACAGATTTTGCTAGGTGTAAATGCTCAATTAAATTGGACTGATTTTGTTCTTTATCTGTTGGCTTAATCTATTAGATTGTGGTTGCTTTATCAGCCGGTCTGAAAATGTCGTTCGCCATGATTTGCTGTCGTTGTACTTCGTGGTCTCTCTTTCAAACATCGATTCTCATCTCGCTTTAATAGATTTCTTTACATCGATTATATTTAGTGTTAGAGATGCTAAAGCCAGATTCAAAACGATTTGCTTTGCTTTCGTGTTCAGTTTATTTATAGTTAAGCTTAAGTTGAGAAGACACTTGAAGTACAACTGAAAAAGCGTAAAGATTTTTCAGTACTCTGTGTTTGTGACATTAATTTCACTTCGATGAAAATGAATTTTACAAATGAAAAATGAGAGCAAACAAAGCTAAAATATTGATTCGACCTCAACTCTCAATCCATCCTTTGTACGCGTATATCGTATCTTAGCCACAGCCTCGCTTTCATCTCGCAATTCCACGCTAAATACCCATTGCATCCGGTTTGCAAAGCACCCAATTCCACGCTGAATACCCTCTCATCCGGTTTGCTTCTCAGCCAATCAGCGCGCGAGTTTCATATGAGCTATGGGATTCTATCTGCAATTGCATTTTGTTTACTGTACGTATTTTACTGTAGATACACCTATTTCCGGGAAAAGGGTGAAAGGTTCGACCCTGAAGGATCATGGGTGTTTCTATTTGCAGCCATATTCTTCATGAAAGTCTTGTACTACACAAGAACATTGCAGTGAAGCAAATTCAAGTGACATTCAAAATGAGATGGCCGAATTCTTTGTTGAAATGTCAGGGAATTTGGACATAAAGACCTGACAAACAGTATCTACCATGATTCTCTGTCATCGCACCTTTATACATGTTATAAGTCAAGGTCAGGGGGGATCCAGAGATTTTGCAAAGGGGACGCGCGTTCAGGTTGGACATTTGTTTCAGCCAAATTTGATGTGAAAATTTTTCTTTGGCAAAAAGGTATTCGAATTTCCAAAAGGGCCTCCTTCGCCGCACCCTAAATCCGCCCCCGAGAGTGACTAACTTAATTGAATTAGGTGTATATGTAAGGATAATATTTATAAAATAGTTTAGATAGTACGCACGCTCTCATTGGCTAATAGCTGTGTTTGCATGACGCTATGTAAACATGGTTATGACGTCAATCACTTAATGTTTTTGTGTCTTCCCGGCACAATTCAAAAACATTAAAAAAGGTTTTAGCAATACAAAAACAACAACAACACGAAGATGAATAGCGAGGAAGAGCTTCCGAATTTTAATTTTGATAAAATATTTGAAGAAAGCGAAGAGCCAGTTGCTAAACGGAAAAAAGATGAGAGGTTTGCGAGTCTCGACGAAGGAGATCTTGATGAGCTCGTAGATGGCGCTGTGGCAAAATCTACGAAGTACGCCACCAAATACGCAGTTTCAGTGTTTAAAGGTAATGACAATTTGTAAAGAAAAATTAAATATAATATCTAAGTTAAATTCTTAGAACGTCAATGAGTTATTTACGTATGCTTGACAAAATATTTCACACAAATGCTATCAGCTTATTATGTTCTGATTTTGAAAAAGTTTCAAAAAATGTAGCCACAAAGTCACAATTCAAAACAGAGAAATTTCGTAGTTTTATTCTAAAAAGTTTTCTGTGTTTACAAAGCTGATATAAATAAATAAATAAACTGTACTTGGATTCACATGAATTTTGTTATTTAGAGTGGGCTTCAGCAAAAAGAATAACAAAAGATATCCACGAGCAAAACTAAGGGCGAACTAGACATGAGCTTGCGGCAGTTTTACGCCGAGACCAGGAACAAAGAGGGAAACAATTACAGCAAGAGTACACTTTTGGGATTTAGAAATGGCCTAGAGCGCTACCTGAACAACCCTCCCCATAACAAAGGAATTCATATTGCTACAGATCCCCAGTTCCAGCAGTCAAATCAGATGTTAAACGCCAAACTGAAAACCATGAAACAACAAGGTGAACAAAACACAAAGCACAAACCTGCCATTGAGCGTGAAGACCTTCGCAGACTAAAGGAGAGTGATGCCATGAGCCCTTTAACACCACAAGGGCTCCTAAACAACGTATGGTTTCATGTAACCTTCTACTTCTGTAGACGAGGGCGGGAAGGCCAAAGAAACTTAACGAAGTCAAGCTTCGAGTTTCTGGAAGACGAGAACCGAAAGCCCTACGCTACTATGGCCCACGATGAAGCCAGTAAAAATCACCCTGGCGGAATCACCGACACTCCAAGCTTCGAGAAACTCGGTCGCGTCTATCAGACAGACCATCCCAACGATGGATACAAAGCCCTTCGCCTTTACCTGGAGAAACTGAACCCAAACTGTAGTGCTTTTTTTCAATTTCCAAAGCGCTATTGGCCAGGACCAACAGAGCCAGTGTGGTACGAGAACAGATGCCTCGGTGTCAATAAACTGGGAGGGATGATGAAGGAGTTGAGTATTGCAGCCAATCTGTCGAAGGTCTACACAAACCACTGTGTCAGGGCCACGGCTATCACCTTATGGTCTGATGCAGGTCTATCCAATCGCCATATTATGGCAATCTCTGGCCACAGAAACGAGAATTCACTCAGATCCTACAACGCACGTCCCTCATCAACCCAGCTCCAGTTGTGCAGCAATGTGCTATCTCATGCACTAAATGCACCACCTAGTCAGCAGCTACAGCTTCATTCAGGCGATAACCAGCAGCTTCAAGCCTCTTTCAGCACATCTAGCCCTGCAGCTCCAAATATCGTCGCCAGGCACAACGAAAGAGTCAACTTTGCTACCATGTTTTCCGGCTGTCAGATTGGGGAAATCAACGTCTCTTTCAGCCGTGACTTTCAGTCGCAATAACACTCTCTGGCATCCACTTTAAGCTCCTTTTTGTGAAGTTTTATATTTATAGAGTAAAGGATGAATCATTTCTGTGGATTTCTATTTGATCTTTGAATAATTTTTGTAAGTTTTAGCATGTTTTAGAAGATAGAACGACGATTTTCTAATCGTATCGCTTCAAATTCAAATTCAACATTTCTCTCAGACCTTGACATTTATAACTTGACATTTGATTGGTCAGCGCAAGATACCTTTGTCTCTTGTGATGTAAGGAGAATTTCCATTTTGGTATAATAAATGAATTCAAGTAAATATTTGTTTTCGCGTAGTAATTATTTTATAAAAGCAATAGAAAACGTTTTTCTGTGTTTACATAGCCTGATATAAACACTCGGGGGAGTTAGGAGAATTCTCGACAGTTATGCAAACCCTCGACTCCGTCTCGGGTTTGCATAACTGTCTCGAATTCTCCCAACTCCCCCTCGTGTTTATATCAGGCTATGTAAACACAGAAAAAACGTTTTCTATTGCTTAAATGGTAACATCATTATAGGTTTTTGCCATAAGATTCAAAGGTTCATTTATTTCCACATACTAGTATGATTACAAATAATAATAATAGTTATTTTTTTTTTCGTGTGTAGTTCAGAACCTTGTTTCTGTGGACCTTAATTTGTCTCTCCGTCTCGGGGGAGTTGGGAGAATTCTCGACAGTTATGCAAACCCTCGACTCCGTCTCGGGTTTGCATAACTGTCTCGAATTCTCCCAACTCCCCCTCGTGTTTATATCAGGCTATGTAAACACAGAAAACGTTTTCTATTGCTTAAATGGTAACATCATTATAGGTTTTTGCCATAAGATTCAAAGGTTCATTTATTTCCACATACTAGTATGATTACAAATAATAATAATAGTTATTTTTTGGGGTGTGTAGTTCAGAACCTTGTTTCTGTGGACCTTAATTTGTCTCTCCGTCTATCGAGAGGGACATGGAACGACGGAGATGTGTTCGACACTAACCTTCCTTTTAATAAACCAAACATGGCCCGTCTGAACTCATTCATTCGAAAAGTGTAAATGATTGGATTAATGAGTGAATTGGTGTAGTGCAGCATCTTGACTGCTAAGACTGTTGTGAAGTTAAATGTAATGTTGTACAAGCTCGCAGACGTACTAACAATGACGAACGGTAGCCACGCAGTGAGAGAAGCTGCAGTTACGATAAACAGAGTCTTGACGAGCTTTCGCTCGAATAGCATGCTTCGGTTACTGAAGGACCTGTGTTCAAGAGAATGCCATCGAAACGAGATCCAAATCGATGAGTACGCGATGCATAACAAAATCACAGAGATACACAAAGCTGTCATTGGAATGTACGTCGAGAGCGCCTTGCTTTTGAGCAGTGAGAGGGACAAAAATGATGACAAGGAAACCGTACAGGAGAAGACCCACACGAAGACAATGGCAAAGGCATAACATCCACTTGATAATCTTCGGTGGTGCAGTGGTGCAATGGTGACATAGATTCTTTCTAAGGACAGCAACACCAAACAAAATATGGATGCAAACGCACAAACTTGATCAATAGGAAAATAGACCTTGTTCCATGATGACATACTCCAAGAGAACTCCCAAACTCGATGATGTGCTCCAACAAGGTAGACCCACATGGGCATGGGAACTGCACCAACGAGAAGATCAGCAATGGACAGGTTGATTAAGCAATACGTACTTCGCTTGCGCATGTGCTTTCCAGTAGCAAACACAGCAACAGTCAAGGTGTTGGCTACGACGATAATTAGAGCTTCCAGACCAAACGCCAAAGCCCACATTATTCCTGGGGTCTTGGCAATGTCCATCGAAGCCAAGGATCGTGAAGTATTGTTGACTTGCATAATGTGAACTAAGTCGCTTCTGATTTGAATGTTCCGATTTCAAATCTACTTATGTCAAGTCTCTATATCTATGAACTCCGCTTTCTCAGCTGGTCTACAGAGAATTCTCCAGATCTCCACTAATCGATTTGTAGGATTCTAATCCGCCTTGTTTTGTCGTAGAGAGATCGATTAGTAAAATGGCGCTTTTGACCATTAAGATATATATATGTACTTATCTGAACGGTACCGATCGCGGTGGCAGTATTTATGCTGGTAGATCCCGCCCAGTAAAAGCTCCGGAACTTCAAAATCGCTCAGTGGGAAGATAAGTTGGAATTCGTTAATATCCACCAAGAGGCAGGAGTCAATTGCCAAGAACTGTCTCGTCTTTGTAAACTGTACTCGTCGTGATTAATTGATTTATAGAAGCTGTCTAAGGCCAAGTAGCAGAGAAAGTAGTAAAGGCAATTATGCTATAAAAAGACTACAATTAGTCTGTCAATTCTTCCAGAGTTTCTTCGTTGTTTTCAGTGTTTTTGTTTTTTTTATATCCGTCTTTATTTACTTATCATGATCGTGGATCCTTGGAAACACTCATCGACATCGACTGGAAATAAAACAATAAAGAACACTGAATATAATTATATTTCCATGTTACTCACAGAATATACACATTACAAGCTTATTATTGAATCAGTATTGTTTCAACCACGTGAATTTATTTTAAATATCAAGCTTTCGGACAATGTGTCCATCTTCAGGGCTGGTGAAAAACGATGAGAGCTTTTTTTAAAGCTTATTATTATTATTAATAATTAACAATTATTCCCCGAATGTGGAGGTACATATCTACCACTACTCACCGACACTGAGGGGAATAATTGTTTTAGTATAAATAGCCAGCCAAATTAATAAAATCAATTTTCAAGAAGAAAAAGTTAAGAGACGCTCGCGAAACGCGACGCCATCTTGTTTTGCTTGGAGGTAAATGCCAAGGATATCCCTAATTTGATTAACCAATGGCAGCGCACGAAAAACACTATTTGTGTGGTGTATACTAATAACTAATAAACAACGACAGGCTAGAGCGATTGATGTCAGCGATTCTACATTATACTGAAGTTCTTTTAAAGTCGAGGATTCTAATTCCCTTTCAACGTTCTATCAAAACAACGTATACCTTTGAGTGCGATTGATTAAGTGCGTTATTGCTAAGGAACAAATAGATGAATAAGCAGCCGTACAACGACAGGCTAGAGCGATTGATATCAGCGAGTCTACATTATACTGAAGTTCTTTTAAAGTCGAGGATTCTAATTCCCTTTCAACGTTCTATCAAAACAACGTATACCTTTGAGTGCGATTGATTAAGTGCGTTATTAAATAGATGAATAAGCAGCCGTACAACGACAGGCTAGAGCGATTGATATCAGCGAGTCTACATTATACTGAAGTTCTTTTAAAGTCGAGGATTCTAATTCCCTTTCAACGTTCTATCAAAACAACGTATACCTTTGAGTGCGACTGATTAAGTGCGTTATTGCTAAGGAACAAATAGATGAATAAGCAGCCGTATAACGACAGGCTAGAGCGATTGATATCAGCGAGTCTACATTATACAGTGAAGTTCTTTTAAAGTCGAGGATTCTAATTCCCTTTCAACGTTCTATCAAAACAACGTATACCTTGAGTGCGACTGATTAAGTGCGTTATTGCTAAGGAACAAATAGATGAATAAGCAGCCGTATAACGACAGGCTAGAGCGATTGATATCAGCGAGTCTACATTATACAGTGAAGTTCTTTTAAAGTCGAGGATTCTAATTCCCTTTCAACGTTCTATCAAAACAACGTATACCTTTGAGTGCGACTGATTAAGTGCGTTATTGCTAAGGAACAAATAGATGCCGAATAAGCAGCCGTATAACGACAGGCTAGAGCGATTGATATCAGCGAGTCTACATTATACAGTGAAGTTCTTTTAAAGTCGAGGATTCTAATTCCCTTTCAACGTTCTATCAAAACAACGTATACCTTTGAGTGCGACTGATTAAGTGCGTTATTGCTAAGGAACAAATAGATGCCGAATAAGCAGCCGTACACTCAGGTTTCAAATTGGAGACTTTTAGATGACAGAGAATCTGCCCAATGCTACTTAAATATATCATAATCGTTTCCTTTCCTTCAAAGAGGATGGACTATTTGCTTACGTAAACATCCAGTATTTGGGGTATTACACGCACACTTCGCCGCGACCAAGATAGAAAGAAAGAGAGAGAGAGAGAGAGAGAGAGAGAGAGAGAGAGAAAGAGAGAGAGAGAGAGAGAGATTAAGTAAGTAAGTAAGAAAGAAATCTAAAACTATTAAATGAAAGAAAGAAAGAAAGAAAGAAAGAAAGAAAGAAAGAAAGAAAGAAAGAAAGAAAGAAAAAGAAAAGAAAGAAAGAAAAGAAGAGAAAAGAAAGAAAGAAAGAAAGAAAGAAAGAAAGAAAGAAAAAGAAAGAAAGAAAGAAAGAAAGAAAAGAAAGAAAGAAGAAAGAAAGAAAGAAAGAAAGAAAGAAAGAAAGAAAGAAAGAAAGAAAGAAAGAAAGAAAGAAAGAAAGAAAGAAAGAAAGAAAGAAAGAAAGAAAGAAAGAAAGAAAGAAAGAGAGAAAGAAAGAAAGAAAGAAAGAAAGAAAGGAATAAATAAAGGAATTTCGAAGGAAGAAAAATAAGAGCGTGAGAAAGGAAGAAAGAAATGAAGAGAGAAAGAATGAGAGAGAGAGAGAGGAAGAAACATGCACTGAACACCTAATGAACACTTTATATTAATAATTATTATAGTTTATAATATTGGATCTTTATTTTATTTATTATTATGAAGTATTACCAGGAGCCCATTACTAATGGGCTCCTGGTGTTACTAGTTTACTTTTATAAGAGCATAGAGACAATAGTATTATGCTCCGAATACATATTATTATTATTATTATTAAGGAAGGAACTGAAAGAAAGGAAGAAATAAAGGAATTTCGAAGGAAGAAAAATACCGAAGAGCCTGTCTTGAGAAAGAAAGAAAGAGAGAGAGAAAGGAAGAGAGAAAGCCGAAAGGAATGAACAAAGAACAAAAGGCCGGGGAGAAACCTAACCAAATATATTGAAATGATTGATGTAAATCTTTATCTTACTTCATTTACTCTCACTTACCACAGAAGTCAATCAGATTTGAACATTTATCATTTATTTTTTCCTGGAAAATTAGGGGAAAAACCGCAGTAAACTATGAGTATCTGAATGTTACTAAAACAAATCAAATACCATTGTAGTGAAATAGCTAGTGAATGAATACATGCAGTTTAAAATAACAAGTTTATTAGCCGGAGCAGCACTTTAGCTGTAATCTCATATTCAGTGCCGCAAGTAATTACTATCAGACGACGTCGGGTCTGGAACATAAATGAAGCCAAGAAAATAAGCGTTCTCTTTTACTTGTTTCTTAAATTGGCTATTCACACAATTTCCTTCCATATGTCATTGAGTTAGGCACTAGGCACGCAATTATAAGAGGAATTAAGCCGCATCTACACGAACAAGTTTTCCTTGACTGACAAGGAACAATTGGCGATGTTTTTGTCGTCTACACGAGCAAGTTTTTCTTGACTGACAAGGAACAATTGGTGATGTTTTTGTCATCTACACGAGCAAGTTTTCCTTGACAAGGAACAATTGGCGATGTTTTTGTCGTCTACACGACAAGTTTTCCTTGACAAGTTTTCCTTGATAAGGAAAAATTGACAATTTTTTGTCATCTACACGAGCAAGTTTTTCTTGACAAGGAAAAATTGGCGATGTTTTTGTCGCCTACACGAGCAAGTCTTCCTTGCCAAGGAAAACTGAGTTGTCAAGGAAAATTTGCTCGTGTAAATTCAACTTTAGTAACAACGACTAAAATCGCATATCAATACAGAACACAGAAATAGTTTACAAATAGATTAGAATGGAATTTTGAATGAGTTGAATGATTACGCAAAAATATTATACTCGATCTTCCAAAAAAGGATGCATAGAAGATATTTTAACATTTGCAGAAACATGTATCTTTGAAGAACACGTAGAAGATCGTTTGACTGATACTGTAGTATTAAAGAGCCGATCTGGATGCGTTTTGTTTATGAAGCCAGCTCTGATCTTCCGAAAAGTAGCTCACAGTGCATTGTAAAAGTAAAGTTAATAGCAGTCTGTGTTTTACTTTGTATTCAATTTGTTTGCATATTGTCAGTACGTACTAGGTATTTGTATCCAAACTTGCTTATAAATAAATTATCAATAATCAAGTAGTAAGTTATGTCCTATTTTCGAAAATCTCCGTTTTCATTTAATTGGATCGTAAACTTAGTCAAAGTTCCGCGTCCACACTAGCGTTATCAAATCGTTTTCACCCGGCCATTCGTCGGCATTTTCCTTTTACAACGTGTACATTTCGATGTGCACTACAACCATCAAAAACGCTGTTTGGTTTTTAACTTGATGCCAATATCACTATAGGCGTGACATCAGCGTTTATGAAAGCCTCCGTTGTCGCCGTCATACGTTTTCAAGTGTCTCCACTCTGAACAGAGTTTGCGAATGTATGCGTATGAATTTTTGTGTTCCTTCGTTTTAGTGTGTACACTGCAAAGCCAAAACACATCGAAGTGTATGTGTTTTCAAACACATTAGTTTGGACGGGTGCTCAGTCTAAGAAAAACTATAGCAAGTATGTGGATATCATTCGTCAGTTTATGCTAAATATAATCCTTAGCTAGATAAAACTGATTGCTTACAGATTGCGGCGTTTTAACCGGGTTCCCTTTTACCTCAGACGCAATTTGAACTCCCAAAATAGTTGTTGTTACCGAAGTCGACACTTCAGATGTCTGCCTGAACTGAACTAGCGAGAGGATGTTTTATCATCATAAGATAATGAATTTTAATGTTGACATTGTTAGCGGAAAACCTCTGCGCATGCGCGGGTTTGCGATTGATAATGAATAAACTAAATGAAATCTAGTGTTGAATGAAGCACACGCTGTTATCTCATTGCACAAAGAAAGTGTTTTGAGAGATATTTTTTTGAACAGCATGTCATATATTCCAAATGTCATATTAAAGGGGAACATAATGCTAATAATAATAATAATAATAATAATAATAATAATGATATAATAATAAGAGTAATAATAATAAGAGTAATAATAATAATAAGAGTAATAATAATAGTAATAATAATAAAACTAAGCGAAATTAAAGTATACGACGTTTCGGCGTCACAGACGGCATCAAGATGAATAACAATGAGTTATTAAATGAAGAGTTTGGCCCTCAGGGAGTCTGATTGAATATTTAGAGAAGGTCTTTTGTCTCTTATGAAAAACATTTCATACAATAGGCAGTCAAACTTATTAGTGCATTTTTTCAGAATTGAAAAGTTATTGTTCAGATCTTGTGGAACAATAGAGTGCACGTTCCTGTAGTGTCGGCCAATACTCGATGAGGTGTTCTTGCATGTGTCTTCTTCTATTCGCTCGTGTAGGTGGCGGTAAGTATAGCCAATATATCTTGCATCGCACAAGTGACATTGAAAGGTGTATACTACACGTTGCTGGTTAACTATCTGGGGTTTCGGTTCTTTAATCTTAAGGTCTTGGCTATTTTTCCGACTTGTGAAGACTGGTTGAATTGATGTAGCTGTCTTGGAGCTTAAATTCTCGAGCTGTTTTCGGACAACGACTAGAATTCTTTTAAAATTCGAACTATCGCCAAAATTCCTCCAAAACACATTAGCCCGATAAACAAACTATTATCCAAAGCACTCTTCCGTACTTCAAACCTCGATATCTGCACCGTAAAACGGATTTTAGGACCAAACTGGCGATACGAATACTCTCTTGTCACTCTACCTGGACCAAAGGCATGACAAGAATGCAACGGCCGTTGAAATGTCACGACGGTGTCCTCCCCCGGAGAGTCGGACGAAATTCAAGCCAACCAATAGGAAGCGAGCTTCACGGGACATTTCGACATCAGTTGCATTCTTGTCATGCCTTTGGTCCAGGTAGAGTGACAAGAGAGTATTCGTATCGCCAGTTTGGTCCTAAAATCCGTTTTACGGTGCAGATATCGAGGTTTGAAGTACGGAAGAGTGCTTTGGATAATAGTTTGTTTATCGGGCTAATGTGTTTTGGAGGAATTTTGGCGATAGTTCGAATTTTAAAAGAATTCTAGTCGATTTGGTTCGAGGAACCGAGACACGACTCTCCTACCTTCTCAATTATACTAGTGTGTGATACGTGACAAACCAAATCGACTATAACTCACCAAAAACTGAACGGATACGGCTTAAAATCGGCTCGGACACAGAAGAGATGACTCCAAACAAGTTAGTGTTTTCGATATTTTATTCAAACGGAATTTTTACCAAATGATTATGGCGTTCAAAAGACGCCATACATTTACACTAATATTGAACTTGGGATACCTGTGATTATATTGGGCTTCTGTGTTGAGTAAGGTATAATGTTGGGATCCCTGTGTACGTCCTGCGGGATGCGCCCGCAGCAATGTGTATATTTACACAAGGTGTGAAACTGATGGCGTATCATGGCCTGATGTGCGCCGCAGTTCAGTGGTGCACTTTTCCGTGAGCCGAAGAGCCGAATTTCGTCGCACGCTACAGGCCCGTGGGGGGTACCCAGGGTGAAGTAGCTGAAGTTTTGAAAAATGGCGGAGAAGTTGATGAAACAAAACATGATTTTTTCGGTGTAAACGTTTGGATTATATTCCTTATTCATGGTAAGTTGAGGAGTCCACAGTCATGTTAACTATGAGTAACTTTAGAAGAAACTGGACGGTTTTAAAGTAGTCCTTTTTCATTTTGAATGGTGGAGAATTGCATGTTGGGCTCGACACAAGAAAGTTTTGTTGAAAAACAACTTGACTAAAAGTATTTTTGTCAAGGTTTTTACGTAGTATTTGCTCTAACTGTTCTCTAATAAAAGCACTTGCCTATACTAGGGCAGAAGGGCTGCTTAATAATCCTTAGTAAATCAGTTTTCATAAGTTATGACTGAGCTATTTGTCTGACTTGTGTAGTTCAGTTTTGTCAGTGATCGAAAATCACACTTCAACAAGGAACCTCTCAACTGACTGATGGTACTAACTTCATCTCTATCTAAACATTTTGATTATCTCATCAGAAAGTGTTTAACGTAATTTTGTACTTTCTTACAGTTGTTCTTACTGAAAACACAAGGCCACACAAGGGAACGCCAACACAGCATAAACTGCATAAACCATCTGAAGCAAAAATATAGACGAATTCAATTCACTGGCATCGAAGGAGACATGAATGGCGATGGACTCGTGAAGCTGCCGTGAACTAAAATATTAACAGTTCTTCATTATTGTCGTTGACATAGTACAACTCATTTTAATAGCAAATACTAACTAACAACTGATAGAAACACAGAGTAATTAAATAAGGTTTTCCTAAGAAGTGAACGTAAGTATCGCTTCCAAGTGCTTACACTAAATTGTACGAACTCCGATGTTTGTTATTCATTCAACTTATGATTGTGATGACATGCATAATATTTATTTCGTTTCGTATTATGCACAGTATTACTGATCAATATAGTGAATAAACTACACAGAAAGAACGGCGAAACAGTGTGTAAAATGCGTAGTAAACTTAGTTTAACTTATTGTTGAAATAAATACGTTTGTTTGTCATTTTGTTTACAAGTACTGATAGCAAAAATGTCTTATGTAGTACTAAATATTGAGACTATTCAGCATTTATAAAACATAATGCGTCAATTTTGAAGCATTTTTATCGACAAAAATCAAAAATCAAAACAAATACTTTATAAAAGTCAAAACAGAAAACAAATAAAGTATATTGTAGATGTTTTGACTTATGTTTAGTGAAAATATAAATATTAAAACTTGCTGAAAAGCGCACAGTTCAGATTTGACGAGCGCTGGCCGATGTCCTCTCGAAGGTAAAATCCGACTGCCTCACGGAAAAGTGCACCACTGAACTGCGGCACACATCGGTCCATGAGGCGCAAATTGTCAAAATTAAAGTTTCTCAGCGTACGCTGAAGTTACACGACTGAAACTTATGAAGCATTTAGAGAATATGGTCAAGTTTAGTTATCCGAAGAAAAATTGAAATTTCACGTCATATTGACAAAGATTAGGGGCAAAAACGTAATTGTCACGTGACCGAGTTTCATACCTTGTCTCAATATACACATGTACTGCGGGATGCGCGGGATGCGCACAGGGAGCCCAACATTATACCTTATTCAACACAGGAAGCCCAATATAATACGTAATGTTCGCGCGCGCGCTCAACCACAGGAAACCCATAAAAAAGTCGCAAATATCATTTTATTGAATTATTTAGTAGCCTCAAAAGCAATGGTTGGGCTGCCTATGGTTTTCACTGTAATTTGTTGTATGTTTTTCTTTCACCAGAATAGCTAGTTTCTTTGACAAAATATATAAAAAGGCTCGCCAAAATACCAAATGACTCGTAAAAATACACAGCCCTATTTAGATGCTTACCCGACTAATAACCTCTATAAACTAGTATCATGGTTTTGTTAGCGATCGATCGATAAATGTGCTAAGCATCTTAAGCTTAAGTTGGTTTGTAGTTTAGCTGATTTTATTGATCATCGGCACACGAACTTTAAGGATATTATAATAATGTCCAGAATGTTTGGCATGTAACGCGCTAATGGACTGTGCGGAATTAGCACTATATAGATATTATTAACATTACACCTGTTAAATAATGTGGTGTAATTCGCTCATCGATATAGAGCCCCCTCCCCGACTCTTGTGATGAAACAACAAGTAGCCCAAGCTCAACATTTGTGTAAGAGAATGTATGGGAATTATTCAATGGTCGATTTTCAGCGTAAATATTGAATAAATGTTACTGTAACTTACTATGTGTCTTGAAGTAGTTCCTGCCAATGTCTGGAGCGAGTTTCAGAATTTTTCCGAATTTTTTCCCTCCCCAAAAATGCTGAAACTCGCTCCAGACATTGGCAGGAACTACTTCAAGACACATAGTAAGTTACAGTAACATTTATTCAATATTTACGCTGAAAATCGACCATTGAATAATTCCCATACATTCTCTTACACAAATGTTGAGCTTGGGCTACCTGTGATGAAACTTCTCCGCCGCCCATAGGTATTATCTCTTTACTAGCCTATCTGAGTAACAAACTGTATACTGAAATAATTGTTTATTATTTTGGGAACGTTTATTGTGGCCTGCTACGTACAATCGTTGATTTAGAATTGTCAAAACTCGATGTAATGAATGAAGAGTTCAGTTCCTCTGATTGCAAAACACCGAAAAGTGGGTCGAAAAAACGTCTTCGAGATGTTTTGAAGTTTGCCGAGAAGAACTCAGTCTTCCTCGTGTTTGATACAGCTTCGCAAACCATTAATAATTATTGGAGAAATTCAAAGTTAAAGTTCACCAAATCGTATGCTATTTAAGATTACAATCGTGTCCTCATGAACTTTTAATGAGGTTGAGAATGGTATTATGCAAGATGTCAAAAACTCTTAAACCGTTCATAAAGCTGACCACAGTCAGCTTCAAAACGGCTTCAAAATTCAACTAGAATAAAGCAACTATATGGAAATTTCGCAGGTTGAAAGCTTGCGAGTGTTCAAAGCGTGAGATGTTATGTTATGCATCAGTCAATTCCAGCAATGCCCACCCCCCATAGAGTAATATCTATTCACGGGCTCAGTAAAATCATTCTATAATAATGCAAACATCAACAAAGCTAATTTTTCTAGTTAAATCTAATTACTGCCAATAACTGACAGCGAACATGGCTCCGTCGTACTCCGTGGGCAGACTTCTTGCCACTCCTTGCCGGCTTGCACACGACTCCATGTCACACTGGCAAGGTCGATATTCTGCGAACTCAAGTTTGGCTGCTTGTAATTTGGTTTTTCGCTTCTGTCAATCAACATAAAAAAATCACAAAACTTAAAAATAAAAGTCAGAAGACCCACCAAATGGACACCAAATATGATTTTGAGCTAAATTATGGATCATTTGGTCGAAGAATGTATTTAGTTTTGAATTTGTTTGAGTTTTGAATTTGATTGACAGAAGCGAAAAACCAAGTTCCAGCCGAGTTCACATAATACTGAGAACCGCAGTAACTGACCTTGTTCTAAACCACAATGTTGTTTTAAAAGTAGAGAATAAAATTTAAAAAAATGAAATGCAAAATGTACTACAAACTAGCCATTCAAGGAATAATGCCTTTTTAAAAATACTCCACTTTAACCAAGGTTTTTACTGTATAAAAGTCCTTAGTAGTAAGAATAAACAACATCTCTTCTTACCTTGGCACTAGTAGTTCTCGATATTCAAAATAGTGTATGAAACACAGTTTGAAAGGTAACACACAGATCAATCAAGATTGTAAGAATATAGTTTGTGTTTGCTAGACTGAGATGCCTTTCGTGTGATACTATCTGACCCCCTTCTGTTTATATTCTTAGCTTTCAGGGCAAATCACTTAAGAATCAGTTTTTCGATGGCGATAATAAAAACACGCGGCCGTATGCCTTGATTAAAGCGAAGAAAATACCAGGAGGAGAGGGGTGGGGAATTCCCCCTAGCTTCCTTTTCAGGCGTCCTTAGGGGGTGGTCCTAAAAAGGACGCCTGCAAATTAAGTAGGCTACCAGGCCCCCAACCGCTTTCCCCTAGGGAGGAACTGCTAAACTGCAGCATTTCCGTTCTACGCAAGCTGCACATCGCATTCATATTCCAAAATCCTTTAGAGCCCGACAATTTCAGGTATAATAAAAGGAAAGCTAATCCGAATATATTCGCATTCATATTGTTCACGTACTATTAGTTACCTTATTATCACTTATTTTCGCGCGTTCTTAATTTCGCGAAAATGTCAGAGGCATATTTCGCGAGGCTTTAATTTCGCGATTTTGCAGAAAAAACGTATATAAGAGAACTTTTTAAATTTCGCGTTTTATTCAAGGTATATTTTGTCTGAAGCATTACGTTCGTTTTTATCACAATGTTCGTTCGTGTTCTAATTGCTGATAAAAGACCTCACCACTTGACATTAAAATTCGTTAATTTTCGCGGTAATTATTATTCGCGAGTCTTTAATTTCGCGATTTTTTTCCAAGACATAGACATAGACATAGACTTTATTTAGATTTTCCAAATGCGAAAATCGCGAGATTAAAGACGCGCGAAAATAAGTGATAATAAGGTAGACGAGCTGAAACATTCCCAGTGCACAACTCCCTTTCCAGTCAGACAGTGCTGTGCTCTTCACAATCTCTATTTTTGGAAAGTTGTGAACGTTACTATATAGCTAATTGTATAATCGTTGTCGGGTTGAAAATCATGAAAGCTATGACCAAAAGGAATTCTGGGAAATTAAAACCTCAATTAACACCGTCAAATCATCGACCTTTTATCCAGACTTGTAGGATCTTAGTTAAATAGCTCATATACCTTCAAAACTACGAGAACATTGAATTTATCTGTATGTAATGTGGCTCATGAACTGATTTCCCATCCATCCTTGCGGTCTCAGCTTCTATGATTTATGATTTTCAACCGGATAACGATTATGCAATTAGCTATATATAGACGACGTATCAAGTTATTACAGAACAAACATAAAGAGTTTTGTATGTGTTTATCAACAGAGGCCTTTCGGACCTGCTTTTGATGTTGATGTTTTTATGTGAAATGCCCGTAGCTTCTAATCACACACTGATTTAATTAGTTCAAACGTTGCACAGTTTTAGTGTTTGTACTCAGCCGGACATTCTCCGAATTAATAATAAATGATGTTGATTATATTAGCAACACCATTGAAATTCATGTGAATAGGTGAAACAAAGATTTCAAATGATAGAGTGCAAACACTAAAACCGTGAAACAGTACAAACTATTTAGTGCTAAATAGCACCAATGGAACAATAGAAAACAAAAGACATTGCACTATTTAGTGCTCATTAAACGGCTAGCACTGTTTCACGGTTTTAGTGTTTGCACTCTAGCAAATCTTTTAATAGCGCTAATTAAACAATAGAAAACAATAGAAATATCACTTAAAAATATATATCTTCAAAACAAAGTAGTTTACAGACATGAAACTTTGCATGAAGGGAAAGTTTGTTCATATTAAAAACATGACAAAAGAACAGCTGTGTCTCAGATTTCTGGGATGTCTTTTCGGGCCCGAAAAATTTACGGGGCTTTCGAGAACGGGCCCCTGGTTTTATATGTTGCATGGTGTTTGTACTCCACTAGTAGATGCTGTTGCTGTTGTTTTAGTTATTGTTTTCTCTCTCATGCATGGACATCATGTAATTTAGTAGTTAGACAGTTTAGATGGAGCCCTGGCTGAAAACATTTCCAAATGATTGTGTACATTATTCTGATTACCACAACACAGTACGACCTTATAATGGCGTTAAAACCTAAATTATCAAATCCTAAAGACAAACATTGTCGTTATTTCTCTGCTGGTTAGTAGTGATGTATTGTAAAGACTATTGGGGAACTACATCCGGGAACTACATCATAACATGCTAATGTTTCCTGTTTGTTTGAGATTTTCCCACTAATTCGATTACATTAACATGTACGACGTCCTGTTATTGGTCTTTGTATAGACTGCGGGATTTATTTCCTAAAAATCAAAGGCGGGAAGTCACTGCACCCACTGTGAACTTATACCTTCATACAGTCATTTTTACCGACACAATTGCAATTAATCATTTGCAACGCCTCTGCTGCACACGCAACGCCTCTGCTGCACACGTAACTTTAGGTAATGATGGCTACTGGACTTTATAAAATGTATATCGCTTAGCAAACATGTACTCCATTGAAAGAAAGAAAGAGAAAATCGCTACGTCGTCTCTCCACATTCATTACTGCATTCTAAGTAATACAGTTGAACCTCCCGTAAGCGACCACCCAAAATGCCAACTGTTGTGGGCGCTTATAAGAGTTTCCAACTATATAGTGATTTGACTTGGAACTGAACTTTTGGTATTTTGGAAAACTGGTCGGTGGTCGCCTACGGGATTGGTCGGAACCGGAGGTTTTACTGTAGTTAGAATATTCGCGGGAGTTCTTTATGTAATATTTTATAGTTGGTGTTGATGTCGATTTTACCGACTTAATAAATGTAGATGTAGATATATGTTTAAAATCCATAAAGGTCGGACGCGAATATTTTAACGGATTTATCAAATCCAACGATGTACTGAACTTTATCACGTCAATATATGAAACAGTATAGACAAGAAAACCAAAGTTAAAATCTATAAAATAATTAACTCGATTCTTTTACCACATAGCATTTGTTAAGTACTAGGCCGAAAGGATCTAAACAGTATGGTGTTGCTTCATGTTTCGTAGCAATAATATCATTGTATCGGCTATAGAACTTCGCTGCGGTAGACAAAAATTGAGAAGCCAGTTTCTGTTTTAATTTGTGCTAATAAACTAATCATCATATACACCTATTTCAATCATGTTAGTCCCCCGAAAAGGGTGAAAGGTGCGACCCTGAAGGATCATGGGAGTTTCTATTTGTAGCCATATTCTTCATGAACGTCTTGTACTAAACAAGAACATTGCGGTTAAGCAAATACAAGTAACATTCAAAATGAGATGGCCGAATTTTTTGTCGAAATGTCAGGGAATTTGGGTAGAAAGACTTGGTAAACAGTATCTCCCATGATTGTCTGGGGTCGCACCTTTGTGAATCCAGGGTGACTAACTTAATTGAATTAGGTGTAGATAAATATACATACATACCATGCAGACAGACAAATAAACTCGGTTATAGCTGCTTCCACCAAACTGTGAAAATTTTCCAACTTGAAGACGTTCAATAACATGCTAGGTGTGCCCTTTGTCGTATTTTGTGTAAACTTGCCGCGCTCAACAATGTAGATACTATTGGTTTTACAAGTTAATCTATGTATCTGCAGAGGCAAATAGCTTTATTAGCGAACGTTAAAAGTCATTGTCTGAATGGACTTCCTCAGGCCTTTAGTGTATTTCCCTGTCAGGCGTTAGAGATCAGTTGGATATATAATTCCTCTTTTGTAAGCTAAAATAATACATCGACAGGTGCGCAATTGTTCACGTTGGTTCATAGAAGACCACGGGAACTAGAATGAATGAATGAACGTAAGTAAGTGTTATAGACTGGCGTGAGTGCTTTGTTGATGAATATATTCACGCCTTGACTTTGTACAATGAACAAGGAATTTTAAATGAAGATATGTCTCGTACATTGTACAGTCAGCAAGTCATCAAAGCACAAACTCAAAGTGTCTATAATCATTTAATATTGATGACAACTAGCTAGCAAGTACACTAGTATATATATGGGCTGCGTCGGTGTATAATGATAAATAGAATGGCAACTAGCGAGTACACTAGTATGGGCTGCGTCGGTGTATAATGATAAATTCAGAGGTTATAGGAAATCTATAACACCTTGTAAAAGAGTACTAACATACATGGAAACTAGCGAGTACACTACTATGGGCTACGTCGGTGTATAATGATAAATTCAAAGGTTATAGGAAATCTATAACACCGTGTAAAAGAGTACTAACTTACATGGAAACTAACGAGTACACTAGTATGGGCTGCGTCGGTGTATAATGATAAATTCAAAGGTTATAGGAAATCTATAACACCGTGACAAAGAGTACTAACTTATGAACTTACATGGAAACTAGCGAGTACACTAGACAGTATGGGCTGCGTCGGTGTATAATGATAAATTCAAAGGTTATAGGAAATCTATAACACCGTGTAAAAGAGTACTAACTTACATGGAAACTAGCGAGTACACTAGTATGGGCTACGTCGGTGTATAATGATAAATTCAAAGGTTATAGGAAATCTATAACACCGTGTAAAAGAGTACTAACTTACATGGAAACTAGCGAGTACACTAGTATGGGCTGCGTCGGTGTATAATGATAAATTCAAAGGTTATAGGAAATCTATAACACCGTGTAAAAGAGTACTAACTTACATGGAAACTAGCAAGTACACTAGTATGGGCTGCGTCGGTGTATAATGATAAATTCAGAGGTTATAGAAATCTATAACACCGTGAAAAAGAGTACTAACTTACATGGAAACTAGCGAGTACACTAGTATGGGCTGCGTCGGTGTATAATGATAAATAGAATGGCAACTAGCGAGTACACTAGTATGGGCTGCGTCGGTGTATAATGATAAATTCAGAGGTTATAGAAAATCTATAACACCGTGAAAAAGAGTACTACTTACATGGAAACTAGCGAGTACACTAGTATGGACTGCATCGGTGAATAATGATAAATTCAAAGGTTATAGATTACTTACATGGAAACTAGCAAGTACACTAGTATGGGCTACGTCGGTGTATAATGATAAATTCAAAGGTTATAGAAAATCTATAACACCGTGAAAAAGAGTACTAACTTACATGGAAACTAGCGAGTACACTAGTATGGGCTGCGTCGGTGTATAATGATAAATTCAGAGGTTATAGGAAATCTATAATGACACCGTGTAAAAGAGTACTAACTTACATGGCAATTAGCGAGTACACTAGTATGGGCTGCGTCGGTGTATAATGATAAATTCATTAGTAGTTATTACTTAGATTTAAACTCCCTTCGTAGAAACCAGCATTTATGTCTGCTACTCTAGACGAAATCCGATGTAAAATATTTATGTATGTACATGGACTACTGAACCATTGCATACCTGTATAGATAGTTTGCGCCTCACCAAATGAAGGTATAATATATGTTGTGGGTCTATTCATATACTACGTTAGTACATATTTGAAATACAGTCTCTGTAGTCACTAACTATGGACGATACGATACAATGAGAGCGATGAGTTTAAGAGCCAAATATAGGTATCACACAACTAGGTCCAAGTCAGACTGCTAAGTCCTGTCTTCGTTACAAGTTGAGTACTTTCACGTAATATATACAGCAGCAAATGCCATCAAAGAGAACATTAAAACTCGTCATGTGCACGCCACAGCGTATCTACGTAACATTCACATTATAAATATTAAAAACTATTAAATTATTATTAAGAGTGTTTCAGTATACACAAAATTATAATTTTATAATTTTACCATATGATATACAGTCAATGACATTAGCGTTGTCCAGCTAAAAAGAGATTAACACTGACAGACCTACCCTGAATTTTAAATCAAGGTTTTCATTCATACAATAAATGTCACGTGTCTCATAAAATATTCATTTTGCGCGCGTGAAATTTGAATTTCAAAAGCAAACCTTACCTCAGTTTGAGGACAGAATTTTAACAATGCCCGTTTTCACAGGCAGGGGTGATTTATGCTTTTGAAATTAAAATTCCACGTACGCAAAAGGAATATAATATGAGACACGTGACATTTATTGTAGTGTTAATCTCTTTTTAGCTGGACAACGTTAACGACATTGACTGTAGATTGTAATTCAAGGCTAGTTTATTAGTTTACACTATTACGTGTTACCCATATAGACTCGAAGCAGTGAACTGGCCTGGTAACGAGTCTAAACACATATTATTCTATTTGTGAAAAACTGCTATAAATTTTAGCATGATCATAAAATATTAGTGTTAAATACGAGAATTAATAAGGTAATTCCCTTGTTTTGCATTGCGCACGCTGTATTGCGCACGATTCTGAAGCTTGCGCACATTGGAGACCATTGGAAATCGTTAAATATTTCAAGTGTAGCCGACGTTTTTTCAAAATAAATCGAAAACGAGAATGGTGGCTCCCATTTTTGAGATTTTTAATAATCGGTGCTGCGTATTATATATCGAAATATGAAGGAACGTTTATTGGATAAATTTTCAAACATTTAGAAGAGAATAGTTAAAGCGGTACGATTTCTGGACTTTCGTAGAGGCGCACATACTTGCATGTTTCGTTAATATTTCAACAATCATAGTCATTCAATTACTGTGATTGATTTTGTGGTAAGCTTATAACTAGTAAACTTAGAATTATATGTAATCTATGTTGTAAGGAAGTTCTTTGGACCGAGAAAAAAGGTTTTTCATTACAACTTCCGGTTGCTACCACATTTCTATACACCTATAAATTGATATATTTGAAGAGCATCTAGCGCGAAAACGAGAATGGTGACCCCCTCTTTTTATTGCAGTTTTTAAATGTCCATTACATAGTTAATGTCCATGCAAAGTTTCAGAACAAAGTTACTGGCAAAACTTATTTTAAGGAATTATAAAGAGCCGAAAAGGTTTTGCGTGACTACGTGTTGTATTATGCAAATCATTGGCCTTTGTGTCGACAAAAAATTCAGGAAACTTCCTAGGGTAACAGAAAAATAAAATTAACCAGTGTAAGATAATTTTTACCGACATACTATTATATGCTGAATGGACAACTTGCTCCCAAAGATCTGTTGAAATCCTGATTGAAGTACTGGCATTAAAGCGCGAAATTTGAAAGACAAATGATGTTTTGAATGTATTTTTTTGTCTGTCGACAGATGCATTCAGTCAACTTTGATGTTATATAATTACTGAAGTATAAGTCCGATTTTAAACAAAAGAACGCCAAATTGTTAAGAAATTAATGGCCTTTATATTTTTCTGTATGGTTTCTGATTTTCTATCTAGGTTTGATTTTTTTTTTCGTCAAAACATATATTAATGTAGAAAATCGGAACAGAAGGGGACAACTAATCTTTCATTGTAAACTTCCGCAATAATCTACAAACCAAAACGTCTTTAAGGAATTAACACTAAATACGTTTTTCTCTCATATCTCTACTTATTCTAGCAGCAGCACGTTTTTATTCAACACTATTATAAAGACGAAATTCAGTGAGACAGCCATGTACAGCTCTAAATATGTGACGGGGGACATGCTAATTTCATACAGTCCTTCCTATAATTGCATATCCAGATTTCACTCTAAATACAGTTTTATAGTTTTGTTTTTGCTTACTAAGCGATAATTTTATCATTTCTTGTCAAAATTGTGCTGAAATAATTGTCATTTCTCTACCCGATTACAGTAAGATCATCATGACAATTCAAACGTTCCACATAAGTTGACTTTGAGCACCAGCTCACTGGGCCCAGTCATATAAATAAAGTTGCTACTTCTACTAACGCTGTTCAAACACGTTCCGTTTGTTTAGTTCTGATTGTCAATCATACGTACACTAGTCATTTAGAAATCTCATTTATAAGAACTAGTCTAGCGTACTTATACACCTATTCCAAATATCGTTGTCCGGGCCGAAAGCAACAAGCAAGAAGCTGACGACCGCAAAGGACTTTGGGAATCTCCTAATTAATTAATTTATCCGTGGTCAGTTGAGAAGTTATCCCTACGAGCGTTGAATAGCAATCATTTGGAACTATTCGGCCATTTGAAAATGCATGTTGTCAAAATGTCTACGGATGAATAAATGAATAAGGAGAAAGTCCGAATGCCCTTTGCGGTCGTCAGCTTCTTGCTTGTTGCTTTCGGCGGGGACAACGATTTTTGGAATAGGTGTATATTATTCTCCCATAGTATTATACATAATTATGTATAATTACATTAGTAGCTTATATACATTTATTATTGTAAACTAGCACGTTCGCGTTTAAAAGAGTTTCGTGCTCTATCTGTGACAACGTGGTTAAATAAACTACCGTATCTACCTACCTCAGTTGATAACAGATGTCCAGACTAGTTGAATGTTCGTATGAGGTCTGACCTCGCCCTCTCACAGGCAATCATTATATTACCATAAGTAATCATTACCATAAGTGACGTTAATAGAGTGCAGTAGACCAATTATGTAGATATTTTATCTTACTAGGAATGTACGCTATTTAGAGTCGTTTTCGTATGATATGAGTGGGAAAGTTACCGCACCGCGCCTTGCCGTTTTGAAAGAGTTTGATTGGATGAGATGCATCTGCACGCTTTTTGATTGGTTCAGCAAGGAAGCCTTTTGAGTGTCACGGTATAGTACCGTAGGTTTCCCACTCGTACGAAAACGACTCTATCTATTCGCTCCACTATGACGTTAGTTTTGGCAATTGATGCACGGGCGCATTTTTCTACGCATGCTTTCTACATACCATGACGCGCGCGCTTCTGGTGATGGTCCAAGTTCCTGAAGATTTGGATATCAATTCGTTATCAGTTGGAATAAAATATATATTTATCAAAACCATTTCATCTTAGTAATTTCTTTAGTAGAGAACTATATAATCATAGACAGGGTAGGTATTTTTGATTTTTTTGTCCTAAACAGGGTGTCAAACCGTCAGCGGCACCCCTATACCCAAATATGGGTCAAGTACCCCCCCCCCCCCCCCCCCCCCCCCCCCCTTTCTCCCCACCGGATCACGTCCCTGTTTTTCACATTGATATTTATATTTTCGCCCACTTAGCATTAGTCTTCTTGAAATTAAACTGTTTTCCTTAAAAATAAGAGATACAAGTCCTGTCTTCAAGCCTATTTATAGTATAAATACACTGTGCTTATCTAATAATCAACGAACCGCGAGAACATTAGCAATACAAGGTCTGTCAAGAGAAGAGGGGAGGGAGAATCCCCTGCAGACCTCACAATATATAGGATGTGTAAGATAGCAACGACGAAACACAGGTGTAGAAGGTTCCAAAACGGGATTCACAGCCAGATTTATAAAGATGAAGAATACATTATATGAAACTATAAACTGCCTTCAATTTCTAACAAAGATGGAGACACCACGTACAGGCACAGGCAGCCCAACCATTGCTTCTGAGGCTACTAAATATTAAATAAAATGATATCTGCGCATACGTATGCGCGCGCGCTCTACCACAGGAAACCCATCAAAAAAGACGCAAATATAATTATTATAATAATAATAACGGTTTATTCACAGCATTTCTACATGGTAGCTCTACATCTGTGAATAGGAAACTAAGCTTAAAGACCAGAAATATAATCTAAATATAATCATTTTATTTCATATTTAGTAGCTTCAGAAGCAATGGTTTGTCTGCCTGTGATACAGGGAGCTTTTGTGAGTTGTATTCATTCTTCGTCAGCCTAGAGTACCAGCTATAAACAGAAGGCTATATATTCTAATCAAAGGCACCCGTTTGCCAATCCAATTCGTGGATATATTAACAGCCCCCTCCCCCAAAGTTGTGAGCCTGCGATGTACTTCAGCGGCAACGTAATGAAAGTTTACAACTGAGTGAGGGAGTGATCCCAAAATTGTCCCAATGTCATGATTATCCCTATAACTCGTGGATTATCTACATACTCTACGAGTTAAAAACTAAAACAATTTGCATAATAAACGGGACATGAAACAATGCATGTACAAGACGCTCTACTAGCGTGAACTCGGACTTCTTAATATAAATAGGTGTCGTTATTGCCGTCAGAGCGAAGTTTAGATGGCCCCATATGCTATACCAATAAATTTCTAAAATGTTCAGGTGGTTATGTACACGCGCCGGCAATAACGTATGACAGCAGACATCACATCACGTATACATCACATCTCTGTCACATTAAACCCATATCAACATGAAATGGCCTGTTCCCACGCCTGAAATGGACAAGAAACGCTCGCGAAATCAAAACATGTCAAACCACTGAGTGAATAAAATTCAAGAACTGAATCAGAATCTCTATCACGTGTTTATCTCAAAAGCTATGAAAAGGAAGCTCAAGTGTCGCAGTTCACTTGGAAGAGAAACACATGACATCGTATATGGTACATTTCATGTACTCGTACCATGACAGATGACAAAAAAATTGCATAATTCGCACTGCGCAGTCTCGTGCAGCCCACCTCGCACAAACGATCACACTCGAACTCCCTACGGTCACTTATCGGAATATCTTCGTATGCCTAACTCCTTACGGCCACCTATCGGGATATGTTCGTATGCTTCTAGATATTTCGGACCGCAGTCACGCTAAACGTCTGCAACAATGAATCATGCATCAGCTGATCAGAATCTTCTGTTCTTACGCTCATTAAGAATAAGTCCACGTGCCTTTCCATGACAACATGGTTTTATTGTTTGCACTCTGACTCTACACCACGTTTTCGTTAAACCATGCAAAAATATACGACGGCGCTTCACTTGGTTGAACCAATTTACTACTAGTATATTATTTAGAGCCTGGCTATCGATACAGACACAAAACCATGGTCGTGTGAACATCCTTTATTCAACCTATCACAGCGCCTGACACGGTAGTGACATATATGCACATGAACCATGACATTAGCACAACTTCCGGGTCATACTCCACGTTTTCGAAAGAACGGTCTTAAAGTGCTGTATAAAATCCTACATATCCACCTTGTTGGTAATCCACTCTATAATTATTGTATCCCCCAAATGGGTGATCGACAAGAATCTTTCACCATGCTTTGGTATGCAAGCCATCCGCTACCGTGGTCTGTATCCCGAAATATAACAGGCGGAATACTCAGGAGAACACCGTGCTACCATGACGCCTTCTATAGTAGACAAAACCGATGCTCCCCCCAGAACGGGGACCCCATCTATATTCACCCAATTTAAATTTTCGCTGACCTCACAGAACTGAATAGATGAATATCAAGTTCTGCAGCATCTAGGAACAGCGAAAAGTTTGATTCCAAACTCGCGATCCATGCTATACTATGCGTAGGCAAAAAAAGAAATACAACGGGGTCCCAGATCAGGAGGGAGCAACTACAACACGACTCCGTGAACGGAGCGTACACAAGCAGCTTAGATAAAAAGCTAACCTGAGTGAGTTACTCGCCCCAACCTGAGATAATAACCTACATTACATTGACATTACCCTGGAACGGCTAGAGTACGTAAAATGGAGTAGCCAATACCAAATCTGGTTTACAAATCGGTTACAATTTATAACTGTCTGTATATAACACCTTGTAAAAAACTCGCAAATCCTATAAACCTCCATTCATAAATTTGCAATCGTACCCAGAGTGTTTGCAACCCACGAAGTTTATTGTTTATCTTATTTTCATCCAATACTATCATGCAGCCTCCTTCAGATCACACAAGCGCCATTTTCTACATTTCCTGTCACAGTTTGCCACGAACACGAGCCAGTAGGTGATTTACTACAGTTTCCAGTGACAGCCTGACTCGATCACGGTCCAGTACGCGATTTTATACATTTCGTTCCAGTCACAATCTGCTTCGAAAGGGAGTCACTGTAGAGCTAAGTGTTCGTGGACTTTTGTCGACCGCTGTAGATGTTCTTAAGTTTAATTCATTATTGGTATATGTTCAAGGTAATTTATTCATGGAGCAGAAGCCGTCAAAGTTCGTTCCACGATGACGGTAAATAAACTTAAGCTTACATGTACTTTATTTTACCTCACATCGACCGTTTCAAGTTCGACTAAAATACTACTGCATAAATCTTCTTCCTCATATTCTACAGTGTTGTACGTACTAATAATATTCAAGACTGGCATTTGATTAAACGTCATGAAAAGGAAGATGTGTGTATTATCAAGCGAAATAAATTCATGATTTATCACTCGACAGAAGCCACAAGTGTCGCCAATTTGAAGCACAGGGAGCCCAAACATATAAGTGAACTTTAAAATATCTCATGTCATTTTATCATTTGCTGAAATGTAGAATGAATGTTCACAGTTACATTTTGCAACTAATTCAACTCGCAGCACTTCACTTTCTAATAGAAACAGCTAGTCTGTAGGATATGCTAATTAACCTGAAGCAGTAAACACTTCAAAGTACTACAGTACTAATTGTTGAACACTTGACTATGCATGCCGCGAATGCTACTCGAGCTTTCAATTTCTCAGCGGCACAGAGCGCATGCGCCTTAGAGCCCACATGGCGATTTATGTCGGACAAAGACGAACAAAACAGCCCATTTTAAAACTCGGGTATTCCAAAGGAATTCCGAATAAACAATCAAAAATGATACGAAGCGATGAGAAGAAGCGATTAGCTCATTCAAGTGGCACGCTTATGAAGGGAATGTGATTTATGATTGTGAAACCTAACCTTGACCTCAGTGAACCGACATACTGCAGATTACACTACAAGTTAAGCCGCATCTACACGAACAAGTTTTCGTTGTCAAGGAAAACTTGTCAAGGAAAACTTGTTCGTGTAGATGCTGCGGCTTTACAGGCTAGTATATGCGGTATGAATATGGGTTTTGAAAACCTTTTTATGCAAAAAAGAAACTCTTGAACGCAGTTATTATATCAGTTATTATATATTTTGTTTCAGTGAAACAAAAATGAAATAGTACTTATAAAGTACATACAATATAATAAACCTGGGCTTCTTTGCATCTAATAAACACTGACAGCTAATTAAGTAGTGTCCAGGTTTATTGGAATCACTCTATCCATGAAAAAGTACTAACTAAATAGTACAAAATAGCACTAATTAAACAATGGAAAACAAAGGGTTTTGTAATATTTAGTACTATTTAGCTACTAAGTTGTTTCATGGTTTTAGTGTTTGCACTCTACCACCAAACTATCGACGAAATAGAAACTAATTTCACCATAAGAACAGTACAATAAAAAAGGCCGTGAGGAATCATGCCACGGTTGCTGTACTCAGTTTTGCTGTAAATTTATCAGCTCTATCTAAAGGTGTACAATTCGCTAAGCAGGATCAGCAAATGTTCCTCGAAATAGCCCGTGCCTAGTCGACATCACACTTTGCCGCATGGTATATCTACACTAGTTGATTGTGTTATTGGGGTAGTGCGGATATGTGACTTAGAAAGCGCAGTTGACAAGTCGATTGTAAAACCACTAGTAAAACTACTTAATTAAAATTTTGAGCAATTTCATGAATATAAGTAGCTTATGCAAAGCCTTTGTCAAGCACCGTATCAATGAGTTTCACTGGTCTTGTGCCGCAAAGGAGCGAGCAACATGGATCGAATAAATCACTTTTTAAACCGCCGTATCAATGTATTTAGTACTGCGAATTGGGGACACGACTAGTCTCTCACACTCACTTCATACTACTCATTATGAGGGATCGGAGGTTCATTGAACGAGGTTCCCCGGGACAGGGAATTCCTCCTTGCCACGCGTCGATTCAATTATTATATTCAGTGCAACGAAAGGTTTGAAAAGCTCGTACGAATAGGCATCGCATAGTTCAGAAATCAGTGATACCGTGGATCTTTGAACTTTCTTAGAGTACACAGCACAGACTTTTATATAATCTATCGTGTTTATATTGATAGCCGTCAGTAAAGATCTCGGGTAGATTATCATAAGGCTAATTAACATTCCTAGCAGTTAGTTCTTTAATATGGCTGAAGCCCAATTATAACTATGAGAATACACTCCGATACTATACTTAGACAGACAGACAAACAGACAGACAGGATTTGATGAAAATGACCCAATTAACAACACAACAGAATTACAGGGCTTCCTTAATTGAATGCAGTGCACATCCTTGATTGATAATGATTGATTAATAGCGCTTTCCGTTGGATTTTATTGATTGAATAGTCAGCATCAACTTATCTACTTGATAATAAGGATTTATCCAATGGATCTAGCGCTATACACTCTTTTATACAACGTCTCCAACCGGGACCTATAGTGGAATCCTCTTTTCCTTTTAATAGTGCAAACAATCCTTACCTACCTTAGAAAAGACTTTGTTCCTAACGTGACTCCTTAAGTTGTTCGTGAGAGGAACAAGAGCATTTCCTTCTACAAAACGATTAAACACTTGACGGCATCGCGTGGTGATGAGCACTAATGTCGATTATGGAGAGGACACTAATATGTACCTCACCAGACAACATTCCAATGATTCGTCAAATTTGAACCCTAATTGTAAACATATGTAAGGCCAGATGTAAAGATTCAATTCAATTCAATTCAATTTATTTCATCATCATTCAAAAGTTACATTTCATATTTAATTACATATTCTTTGTTGATGAGGAGTCTACTCAGAAACTTTTTTATCGCCTGTAAATTGTAGAACCCTTAAAATTAAGATCGCTAGCTCATCACGTACTATTGTGTCTAGTCTCTGGTTCAAGTATTGACCCTATCATTGGTGAACTGAAAACGTGCAGTATTTTATACACAATGGATTGCTTTCTATTGAGTGGATTTACAAAGTTGTGAAGACCTTGGAACTGCCATATTAACTTAGGTGTAATCCTATTCCTCTGTACATGACACGTAAACATTTTTAAAACCACGCTGTAATTATACATTGACACGCAACCAAATTATCAACCGAGGTTAAACAGAGAAGGAATTACGAACAAACTTATCTTTGTTTTGCATGCATTTCTACTGGAACCGAACCTCTAGAGTGCTATTAGAAAACTAGTATGGCCGTTGACGAAATGATTTGTCCATCTTATGGCAGCCAGGAAATCATATGCATTTTAATGTATTTTTAATTTAAGCTGCAATGCGAGGCCTGTAAATACTCTATTTAGCACCTGGGGCGTGTTTAGAAGGGGCACTTTTAGAAGGGTCGCGCCTATTAGAGAAGATGCACTTAATAGACAGCGCTAATTCAGTTTTCTCCAGATTTTATTTATTATAAGAAAGCTTAATTAGTAAACCAGATTAAAATACATAAACACAATACTCCAGTTTCGAGTTGTTTACGCACCGCTGTACCCCTTGACAAAAGACACGTTTGCTAGCTCAGCCTTAGCCTCAATCCAGAGAATAACCAGTGCAATTAAAAATGGTTTCTGATCTATTGTTGAATGTCAACACTTTTTCGCGTTCTCGTCGGTATTTGTGCATAATTTACTCTGAATTGAGGCTAAGCCTGAGCAAATGTGTCTTTTGTCAAGGAGTACAAAGATGTCTAAACAACTCGAAACTGGAGTATAGTATTCCCTCCACTATTATCTACCAGACATCATGGCACGTATCACATACTGACCTTAGTCAATGTCTGGATATTATAGTAGACTATCGCTAGCTTGTCCATGCCAGTGAAGCTTATTGGAGATTATTATTCTTCCACTCGTGCGTCATTTCACCATGAAGGGCAAGATATGCCAGCGTATTACACAGTAGCTCGCGCGCGCACGAAAAACATCAAAAATGGCTCAAAAACTTCAGGAAACAAAGAAGAAACAAATCAGGGCTCAGAATCATACTACGCAACTCGTAAAATATCCGCTGTCAAACCGTCGAATAAGTTGTATGAATTTACCTTACAGTGTGAATGGAGTTTCCTCTAATTGGGGTTCCTGTGTGATTGAACAAGGTGGAAAGATACGAGTGAGAAGAAGAGAATAAACCACTGTCGTTCCTTCACTCAGAACAGGTATACCAGTTCTTAGTACCAAACACTGAAAGGCGAGATATAAACAAAGGTGTTTATAAGGCTACTCAGTGAGGACAACAACGTGTTTTTCTTCCTCCCCTTTTCCATCTCGTCTTTCCCCTTGGCCCCCCTTGAATAGCCCCTGGGTTTGCGAGGATAGGGTTCTGGGTCACCGCGGTCCACCCCTATACTAACATTTCTGGAATACCTCCCCTGGGCGAAAATATTCCTGATAAGTTATGAGCATATATCAAATTAAATTATGAAAAAGAACCAGTTGATTAACACATACGTACAGCACTCTTACAGTTCACTTGAATCGTTCTGACCCTCCTCTCCCTTCCCGTGAACTCTGCCCTGTTTTTCTTTTGTACTCGTTTCCAACCTGAACAAGAATGTTAAGACGGATAAAGAGCATGAAATATACGGAACTTGCATGCTTTCTAAGTTGCCTAAGTTCCGTTTTCTAGTTAGGTATTTGGTTCAATCTAAAGTAGTGGCTCAGTTATTAAAAATTAAAACTCTTTCATCGCTCGATAGCTTAGATTTCCACCTAAAGAAATACATGATTCCGATGACCTAATTTTTAACTCCTGGATTATGTAATCCACGTGTTATATAGCGATGACGTTGGGACAATTTTGGGATCAGTCTCTCTCTCTCTCGGCTGTAAATTTTCATTACGTTGCCGCTGAAGTACATCGCAGGCTCACAACTTTATAATAATAATAATAAAGACTTTATTTCACGAGGGTAGCACATAACAGTGTATACACACTAATAACCTGTGGCCCTCAAACTAATAATAAATACAATATATTGATATTTTTAACCGCTATAGTATTATTTGGATTATGATTACGATTATTTTAGTTGTATCAGTTGTAAAGTGCTTTGTAAGTTATCCATGTTAAAAGCGCTATATAAATAAAGTTATTATTATTAGTTATTATACATGATACAAATCTTTGGGGTAAGAGGTTGTAATCCACGGGTTGGCCAACAGGTACCTTTGATTGTTATTGATGATTTTACTAGCTTATACCACCTCAAGGAATGGAGGAATTTCCCAGGTGAGAAAGTATAGTCATCGAGATGTATAAGCGATGTTAGCGTTTCTTTCATGAAGTGCAGGTCACGTTGAACTCATAAAACCGCCCCACATTCACACAAAGCTGCGTAGTCTCACAGGCCTGCAGCTAGAGGGTGACATTTACAAAGATTTCGGTCGAGTCGCCGATATATTATTGATCCTTTTCTCAAGCTTTGCGAGGTTATCTACACAGGGGTTAATAAATCCGATATTACCCTCAATTAGTTTGATTTCTAGATATCATAAAGTTATAACCATTTGAATTCTAGCAAATGCAAGTTGGTTATATAGCCCAAAGCTCCATTTCTCATACTCCCAAATCTTTGTAATTTCAAGTCATGATCACTGTAACTTTTTACGTTTTTGTGGAATTGTAGGTTTATTTTTGTTAGTATAGTCTTTAATAAGATGGCTGTAACATAATACTAATTAATATTTACCAAATCAGTGGATAGCAATTTTGGCGTGTTTTGATTGGCTCCCGTAACTCGGAATATCCTTGGCTATTCACTGTTTTGGGACGAGATTCAAAATGGCGTCTCGTTTCGCTACAGCTACAGCTACAGCTACAGCTACAGCTACAGCTACAGCTACAGCTACAGCTACAGCTACAGCTACAGCTACAGCTACAGCTACAGCTACAGCTACAGCTACAGCTACAGCTACATTTTTATCCAAAATACTAAATTAAAACGAGCGGATCGGTAAATATCCACCACTACTCACCTCCACTTCGGGGAATAATTGTTCAATATACAATAAATAAGATTTCCTGATTCTACCAGTTATTGCATTCGGTATATTGGGTGCGGTTATTGTAGAGTAAATTATCAAGGCACCGGTCTGTTTCAGTATCAGTTTTCGACTTCGATAGAACTCGGTCTTGTATAAAGGAGTTTGCACTTAGAAGTCACGTGACCCCAACCCCCTTAAATCGAACAGCAGTGTCAAAATCATATCAAACATTATGTTATACAAAAGGTTGTTTCACATATGGAGATGAGGCGACGGCAGTCAATCTATAAAAACAGCACGATTTTGATACATTTTTGCTTTTTACTGCACGGTTAAAGTGCCTATGAAATGAAAAAACAGACCCCATTTTTATTTGCTACTACGAAAGTTTACTATTTGCTTGTTTACATGGCGTTAATAAAAAGTGAATTGAGCTACGGGAATATTTTTTATTTCGCGCACGAAGTTGGGCATTTTGGGTTTCAAAGTGCGACAATTCCCGCTCGGTCAAACTATAGAAATGTGACGTCAAGAGTTGTGCAAACAAAGGCATGCACAACCTCTTGACGTCACCGAGCCATTGTCAAGAGCCCAGTCTCCTGTCGCACATTTTGGTTGAAAATGATAATTTTCGAACCGCGAAAAGAAAATGTTCGCATGCTCAAAGTCGATGTTTAAATACAGCAAATGTTCAGAGAAAGACCAAACAACAATAATGTACAATAAAACAAGGATCGACATTTTCATTTCATAGGCACTTTAAAATAAAAACCAAAAACCTACCATCAAAAAATAAAAGACAAATATGTAAGGAATGAATAAGCTAGCAATTCAAGCACAAATAAATATATTTGACCGCGGCATTTTCCGTTTCTTCAAAGTCGATCGAACTGAAATCTCTGAAGAGATATAGGAGAGCGTGACATACGCTACACACAAAAACCCTCTGAATTCCTTGAGAATTGTGTTAATCAAAAACCTACCGCCAGATTATAATACTCTGTAATTGTACGCGCGTTTTGATATAAAATACATGTATATTGGATATAATAAAGCTGTGGCAAAATGAAATCTAAAACTCTTTGTTTGGTAATCGTGAACATCATATTGGTGCTCTGAGTTGGTGCTCTGTATGTAGTAGCTACATAGGGGAATTCGCAAATAAATTATGGCTCGGAAAGGACGTTTTTTGAAGGCAATTTCCAATATTTACACACGAGATCAATAAGTAAGTTCGAATTTGTGATATATTTTCCCCTGTTGAGGAAACATATGCAGCTTTTCTTTTCCATCCTCTCTTATATTTTAGCTACCTGATTTACACATTGTCAAAGGAAAAAGATGAATTCAGAAATGATAAACCAGTCACGTACGAATCTGCTTTATTTAGCGGCCACAGAACAAATTGCTGGATCAATCGGGCCTCAAACCTGCATTAGTAAACAAAGCACATTGTAATGCAATCATTTTGCGCATGCAAGCGCATTAACAAAAATGTTGTCCGCGTGATACTGGATCCCAACAGGAGCAAATGTTCAATGATGCAGGACATAAGTTTGATATGGAAATCCAGAAATGAAAAGTGCAGCTCGATATTAGTAAAAAGTTGAATTTTCAGCTCATAATGTTGGGCACAGGAGAAAGCATCTGCAGTTCTAGAAGACTAAAACAAAAGTCCGTATCGGTTTTCTCTATCGAAGCACAGACCGCTTTCATTCACCATATAAGGACGCGTTGACCATATAAAGTCAAAAACAGGGTTATGAGCTTATACCCTCGTCCGAAAAACCAATCAAAACGCTCAAAATGCAACAACCGAGGTTGAGTATTTAATAACTAATAGTAACCATAATATACATGTGCAAAACACGATAGAAATCACAAGCGTAGCAGAGATTGAAATTCGGATACAAAATCATATTTGATTTTCTCGGCCAAACTTACTGGTATCTTGAAAATTGTAGTAGAACGTGATTTTATACATCGTTGTCCCCGCCGAAAGCAACAAGCAAGAAGCTGACGACCGCAAAGGACTTTGGGAATCTCCTAATTAATATTATTTATCCGTGGTACTTGAGAAGTTATCCCTACGAGCGTTGAATAACAATCATTTGGAACTATTCGGCCATTTGAAAATGCATGTTGTCAAAATGTCGACTACGGATGAATAAATGAATAAGGAGAAAGTCCCAATGCCCTTTGCGGTAGTCAGCTTCTTGCTTCTTGCTTTCGGCGGGGACAACGATTTTTGGAATAGGTGTATATGATAAGTAATATACAATATTCGTAACCATACTGTATGGGAATTAAAATGTCTCGATTGTAATTCTCGATTGTATTGTGACTATTACACAAACCACAGAGTGGTTTTTAAAGTAGTGTTTACAACATGAACGCCAGTGTTGTATCAGATCCCCGTTGTAAAACCGCTGTACTTATTGACATCAGACGCATTGGTACAGGGTTAGCCTCGAGTCAGTGTAAATTATTCACAAATATCAACAAGAACACGAACAAATGTTGACATGAAACAATAGAAACATTTTTGAATTGCACGGACTGTTCTCTGAATCGAGGCTAAGCCTGTATAGTGAATGCGTCTTTTGTCAAGGACAGCGGTCATCTCTAAACAACGCGAAAATGTAGTATTACTAATGAAACACAAGCTACTCGTAAATGAGAGTTTGTAGTCTTGATGCCACAAACTGCGAAATATATCATTGCTTAACGTAACCAATCAGAATGTTTGGACAAAGCACGGTCACCACACGAACCGTAACGTAACCTACTTCCCTTTCTCACGAAAACGACTAACCATTCATTAACCATAATGTATGTCACACCGCGGTCAATCGTCTGAGCATGCGCGAGCTTTCTCCTACATCAACAATAAGGAAGAATGTAAAAACAGTCGACCATTTTGGCTCGTCAAACGTAACTACAAAACTCCAATAACTTTTTTTGATAAATAAAAAAGTAAAAAGGTAATTAAACTCGTAATTTATAGAATATAAGATAATATTTAACCTGTAGAATTTTAGAGCTTCACTTTGAAGTAATTGTTTTAACTTTCGGTGTTTTCAGACATTTGACCGAGATGTGGATGTGCAGTGGCGGATCCAGGATTTTTTTTAGGCGGGGTTGCACCATCTTTTAGAAGGGGGTGCACCATATATTATCAGGACGTACACAAACTCAAGCACCAATAACGCAGTAGATATCAGCTCATCCAGGAGGGGTGCGCACCCCCTGCACCCCTCCCCTAGTTCCGCCCCTGATGTGTGCTTACTTTAGTCTTCCACCACGTCTCAATTGTTGTCCTTTTTTTGTAAAAGATGAGTTAATTCTACTGTCATCAAACCTGGACACGCAGGTGCCTTTACAAATCATTCTTACAAGGTTTGTTCTAAACTCGGAAATGCGAAGCGTGTAGATGATAGGATCGGTGAAAGAGTTTCCATATTGAAGAAGTTTGGCTGCAAATGTGAACCTCATGAAACTAGAGGACGTGTCTAACCCTTGAGAGAAAGCATTCACAACATTTGCAATTGGAAATGGCGTCCAGCTGATTACAAATATGATCGTAATGATGAACAATGTCGTTGATAAGTTTGTTTCTTTATCTGAAGTTTTACCATGTGTGGAATATGAGATAGTGGCCATCCAGACAGCAAAGTACAAGATACAAGTCATTATGAGTGGAAATGCTATTGCAATCACCATGCAATAGGTAAAGGTTTTCATGTGAACCAACCCAAAACTCGTTAAGACCCGCACAGTCGCGATAACAATCCCGCAGATCCATGACAGGCTAATCATGAAGAAATGTGCCCTCGAGAGTGTCCCTCGATAAACGAATGGATACCACACTCCATAAAAACGTTCAAGAGCTATGGTTGCCAGAGTTGACACTGATGTGATGCCAAGTACGATATCCTGGAATGTATACACATTGTATAATACAATCCCATAACGACCTTCGTTAACTAAAAGATAAATAAATAGAGGAGTGGATAGCATTCCCACCAGGCCATCAGTTACCGTTAGGTTGATAAGTAAGAAAGTACTTCGACGTTCTTTGAGTTTGGATCCCAGGAAAACAGCCAGAGTGAAAGCATTGCTAACGATGATGGCGCATCCTATGAGCCCAAACACGACGGCCCAGCCAGCTTTCTCCGCCTCCGACAGCAAACTGACACTATCAGTTCTGGCACTGTAGTTCGATCTGTTTTCCATTTCCGTCTTGTGAAACGTATTCTCTTCTAAAAAAAGGAATAAACAAGAAACCTTACTAAGCAATACAACAAGGTATCTGGTCGCAGCTCTTTGGTTATTCTCGCTCAGGTGGCTATATTGCTATTTATGACACACATTTGAATGGTCATTGGAATTTTGGGGATTTATATGAATATGATCAATGCGATGTGACGTGCGACTTTTAGCACCAAAACTGACCGCATTTTGCATTCAAGAAAGTCCTACGCAGTTTCCTAAGTGCAATAAATCCAAACATTTTTCAGAACACAATTAATCCGGCTCAGTGAAAGTGAATAATTGGAGCGGAAATAAGTGAATTCGGTACTGCCAATACTCTGTAAAGTATTGGTGGTCAGTTTTATAGAGTGATTGGTATAACATCCATTATCAACAAATACAATTCTAGCTAGCTAGTACCTGCCTTAGGTTGTTATTTCGCTTCCTTTCAAGCTTCAAGTCTGCACTCATTTGATCTGATTGCTTGCGCGTGATTCGATACACAAGAAACTGATATTTTATATATCTGTGTGGGATGACATGTACTTCAATAAAAAGCTACCCAGACAGTTATTTCTATCAATGTCTTTCAGCGCCAATTGTTATAACGGTGACTGCTCTGACCCATCTACAAGGGTTTGAAATTATTTCATTCGTTGATAATAATCACAACTCTGTAAAAATGAAGCTCACAAATATTTCTAGTTACGCAATGCATTTCTAAATATGACGTGCAGGAAAACTGATGAACTGAATGGATCTGGAATAAGCCGGGTAGTTTGTCTTTCTAAACGGCGGTCAGTTGGACACGAAAGCAGCGAAAAAAGAACGTCAGACAATTAAAATTAGATGTCTAAGAATGCGTCAAGCGAGACACACTACACGAAAACAGCACTAGGATCCGACAATGCATTGCTCCTAGGCGCGCCTTCCAATATTTTGACGTACCAGAAATATCCTATGACGTACTGTGAGTACTGACATATACCATGATAATGTTTTTAATTTACCGCCAGTTTTACCACCTAATAAACTCGATTTTTCGAAAGAAAAATGTCTTTACCTGTCTTTCACTGAAGACTGCTTGGACTCCTTAGAAGCGGACCAGGGTTGGATGATTTCGGTTCAGCATGATTTTTTTCCCGGACTCAAGATATATTTTTTCCGATCCTATCATACAACCTTGTGCATGATTTTTTTTTCGACATGTTACCTTCTGCAGAATTTGTTTTAAATAAAACTTTATGCTGTTCTAAATGAGCATTATGTTCAAGAGTTGCCTTCGCACTGAGAAGTTTTATAATAGTTGTTTATTTATATATATAAAAAGCACCATTAAACGTTCAATATTTTGTTAGAGCTGAACGTATAGCTCCAGTCTTCTGAATATTTCTTAAAACGTCCCTCGGGCACATTAAAGTACGTGTGAAGGCATGTACCTTTTATTTGTGTTTCTTATTCTATAGTTAGACGTGCGGCTGAACTTGCTTTCCCAATCCAAGTCAACGATAATTGTGAGTACGTCACGGTGTGAGCGAAACGCGGGCAATATCCTTTAATGTTCCTAGTCGGTGTTTGTTTTGATTCACGTGCATGTCTTGTGTTTGCTTTGGGTGATTTTCTGCGGTAAAAATCTATTAACGCTTTTTTGTCAATAAAAGTATTTTCTTGTGTGTTTTGTGCATTTTGATTCATTGTATTGTGGAATGAGATTCTCTCGTCGGTTGGCAGTCTGTTTGCCATTTAGTTCTCAGGATTGTATTTACAAGAACATAATCTCATATTTAAAGCGAATAAATTAAAATTAAAATGTGGATCATTATATATGGCTGATTTAAGGGAATCAGTATATCTCATCGATAAGAGGGCGCGCGGCAGCAAAAGAAAAAGTTGATCGTACACAATAAGTCTTCGTAAGAAATAGTCAGGAGATTTAATCAGGTCAGTCAGGCTGCACGAGGGCTTGTAGAGACTTAGATCCCATCCACACATTTAGATATTAGTCGAATTTCTACTAAATTCAAAGGTTAAAGGAAATCTATACCACCGTGAAAAAGAGTACCTAACTTTAAAAAATACAATGTATGGACTGACGTTTTAAGCCTCAGCCCTTTGTCGGAGTAAGAACTAATTTCTGCTAACTTAGGGTTAGGTCGGTCACCAGCCCAAGCATTTATTATTATTGAAGCCTACCTTTATACAGCGACAGCCGCTCAGGCTGGGCGCCAGTGCTACGTTTCGTCAACCTCAAAGTTCTCACTCAAAATTCAACTCTCCATAATTACAGCCACTAGATTAATTCCTTGGCATTCTATTTCATTTTTTAGAATGACATTTGTTCAAGAGCGTAAGAGAATATTGCTAAAAGAGCTCAATAATGATGTCTTCATAAATAAGTAGCTCTCTGATCGGAGCATAACCAATTAGCCAAACAGCTTAAGCTAACACTAAAAACCGCTTAGCATGCCTCTTTATAAACTATATGCATGATAACTCGCGCTCTGATTTGCCAAAGGGTGCTCTATGAGAGTACACAGCACACGCGCGCAGATATTGAAATATTTTTGTAACGAACAAAATTGAAAATTAGCTTAAAAATCAGAACTGCAAACTCAGCGGCCATGCTTTATCGAGTTATAGAAGCACTTGGGAATTGAAAGAAAAATCGTACTTCTTTCACACGAACCGGCAATACATTTTACATGTTAAAACAGAACGCCTGACTCGAAATATTATATTCTTGTTGATATTTTTGAACGAAACAACAAACCAGAT
This sequence comes from Actinostola sp. cb2023, assembly GCA_033675265.1. Classification (NCBI taxonomy): domain Eukaryota; kingdom Metazoa; phylum Cnidaria; class Anthozoa; order Actiniaria; family Actinostolidae; genus Actinostola; species Actinostola sp. cb2023. The sequence continues at coordinate 15,361 of JAUJYZ010001411.1, read as the reverse complement.
GTCGCAGGATACTGCGGGCTCAATGCTAGTAAGGGCACTTGCAAAATGGACTACCTTATAAATGCCTTATATTTAATATTATTACTAGTAATTTCTGGTCGAAAGTGAGGTGCCATACATGTAATGCAGTACATGTGGCTTTGTCCCTTGTCAGCGAGGCGCATTAAACTTGTAAAATAAAAAAATAAAAATGCAGTATGGTGACAGCTAGACTTTCAGCAGTCAGTGATCACTTTTTATTCTCACCATTGCATAAAGTTTGTACTGATATGCAGTAATTAATACAAATATGGATTCAATGAAATTTAAATAGAGAACTGTACGTGTTTGGTGTATATTATAAAGAAGTCGAAGCCTCATAGTACACTGTCTTGTAGAAGATAATGTTGTATTGGATCCAGCAAATAATATATATAGTTTTGATTCATACAGTACATGTATGTTATCGTGTTCTGGGATAAAGTCATAGAGATTTACAATACAATACAATACAATACAATAACTTTATTTGAACAAGTAATACATTGTAGACTAACAGAAGTAGATAACTCAAAACTCCTCTTCACCCAAAAAAACAAGTACACGTAGTTCAGTCTTGATCCAGTGTGTGATATTTTCTGTTTGCATTGAGGCAAAGCATTATATTGAAACAGTAATCCTGTCAGCAAATATTTAATATGCCAGAGGGTAATGTACGTTTTCAGCAGTCAGATGATGGCTTTGTAGCCAATCAATAAAGCAGTTTCACATAACGGTGCTAAGCAGTACTGAAGACTGAGTCCAATACATAGGTTTTGTCCTTGTAAGTGATGATTTATCAATCCTTGACAAGTTTCCTGTGCTCCATGCTTCAAAGTGTTCAAATATAATACTTGAAAGATACCAGGTACACAATGTAGATGTATATTGATGATCGACTGTAGAAGTACTCCATTGTGGAACTGGACTGAGCACACAACAGCGCTGAAACTCATAAAAGAACATTGTCCGGCTTTCCCTTGAAATGTCACTAAATTGTTCGTGACCCTGATGAATGCTTCCAGCAATGAATAAAGTTGCATTTGACATAATAGATTTGTAGAAAAAGAACACTTACCTGGCTTGAATCAGCGAAATATAAACGATACTCCAACCAGTATAAATCGATTGAACGTGTTGTGTGTGTGCTGATCAAAAGTACCGTGGGCTCACAAAAATCATCTCCACAAACTCCGTGAAATCTGGTCGAGACTCAGCAATTATTGTTTATTATTGTTATTATTATTATTGTTTATTATTTTTATCATGATGATGATGATGATTATTATTATTATTGATTATTATTATTGTTATTATTATCATTATTGTTATTATTTTTAACATGATTGTAATAAATAAAAGGCTTAAAAGTTTTAACAAATGTTCAAAACGTTTTCGACCATAGAGTCATCTTCAGTGATTATTATTATTATTATTGTTATTTATTATTATTATTATTATTATTATTATTGTTATTTATTATTATTATTATTATTATTATTATTATTATTATTAGTATTAGTATTATTAATATTTATTAGTATTATTAGTATTATTATTATTATTATTATTATTATTACTATTATTATTATCATTATTGTTATTATTATTATTATCACTATTATATATTATTCAACTCATTAATAATTCATGAGGAAATCACAAAATAAATCATAACCGTGAAGTGTGTTGTAAATCTGATACAAAATCATCCTCATTTGCATCAACTTTAACAGCAATTTTCCCCACGAAAATTACTCGATCGTATGTTCAAAATTTTGATAAAATAAAAACATTGGGCAATATTGACACCTTATCGATGCCATATGAACACATTGAAATCAAATGAAATCATCGTTCGTTACAATGCTAATATATATTCATGTAAAAAAAATCGATTCTGATTGGCTAAGAGCAGTGCAGTTGAAAGGTAATTTGCACTGCAGTGCAAATTAATTATTTTTCATGAATATTATTAATTGGTAATCATACGATGTCTCGTTCAATTCGGAATAAAGGACGAGTGCAATTTGAGCTCATTGAAAAACACACTCGTGTAAATTATTTGCACTAAATTGAACTGGCGAAACCGTATGATTAACTCTACTAAAGACAAATCCATGTGGCGAGAAACGTGTTTGTTAACAGGTGCAATTCTTTTGGTTGAATTTGCTTTCGATCATTCAACATATAAATGAACTTTTTCTTATTTTAACATGCACCTGTTTTCAATGAGCACAGTGCACGCGCGCGCAGATATTCAAACATTTTTGCAACGAACAATATTTATTCACTATAATTCCTTTTCTTTTCCTCTCTATTCATTTTATATTTTCTTTGGGGTCAACGTTTTTGCAAACATATATCAATCGTAACTTTGTTTTAAGAAGAAGAAAGTCGGATCACGATTTCATTTCTGAGATATTTTGTAGTCACGTAGCTTTTGATAGACACTGTTTGATTGCGAAAACTAACGATACAAAAAAATAAAGGTGCGACTAATAAAGGTGCTTGAGGTCAAACCAGCTTTGGTCAACCAACAATACGTTGATATATTAGTTTTTACGGTTTTCACGCTTAAAGGGAAACAGTAAGCGTGTGACGTTTCGGCTGCACTGGTGGCAGCCTTCATCAGAATGATAGAGTTTTAGGTTTTTTGTTTGCCGCTGTCAAGACTGTTTTACGAACCTAAAACTCTATCTGCATTCTGATGAAGGCTGCCACCAGTGCAGCCGAAACGTCAAACGCCCGCGACATGAAGAAGTCACGTGATATGTAAATAGAAAATATTCTCATAATGCATATATGACTTTCATGGTCTGAAAATCGTGCGAGAGCTGCGCACAACAGATGCGCACGAGAACGTCTACTCAACTCGATATTTAACTGGTTTTCTTTGTAACTGCTGTATTGTAAAATCAAACAGCGAGTGGTTTGACACTGAGTGAGTGTATCGGTGGTTTTCAACCCGCCTTGTTAACGAGCTTTTCGAAAATGAAAATGTGGAAACGTTGGCACCTTTCTCCACGCAAGTACACCCTGTTGGCGGGCGATTCACAATTAGTACAAAACCTGCTACATTTTTTTCAGAAGAATATCAAAGTTTTCCACTTCAAGTAACTTTTTAAATCACTTTTAAGGAATTATGATGACCAAAATAAATTGTCTTAAAAATATCGATTTTCACGATTCAAGGTAAACACAATGCGTCTAGACCGGCGAGATCGAGATTTGACTGATCTTATTTTTAACTGCTGTAATCAAACAGCGAGGGTTTTGACACTGAGTCAGTCTATCGGTGGTTTTCAACCCGCCTTGTTAACGAGCTCTTCGAAAATGAAAATGTGGAAACGTTGGCACCTTTCTCCATGCAAGTACACCAAGTTGGCGGGCGATTCACAAATAGTACAAAAACCTGCTACATTTTTTCCAGCAGAATATCAAAGTTTTCCACTTCAAGTAACTTTTTGAAAATATCACTTTTAAGGAATTATTATGATCAAAATCAATTGCCTTAAAGATATCGATTTTCACGATCCAAGGTAAACACAATGAGTCTAGACCTGTATAGAAAAAAAGCTTTGTAGCATAAAAGCAAAACACCGCATTGCGACAAAGATTTCCGTTTCCGACGTTGCGCACGCCTCAAAGTCTAACTTCTTCTCTGATTGAAGTGTTTTTCAAAATTAAACTTGCCTGAGGTTGGAATATGTCTAGTTTTTCTACTTATTCATAAATGTGAAAAGTGAAAAATCAGAATAACCAGAATAATCAAGAGAACCAAATAATCATTAGGCGAAAAAGGATCGTTCCCTTGTTCTGGAAACATATACTCGGCAGGATGCCTGTGGCACGCAGAGCCTGAAAAAGCGGCTTGTTCTTGTATGGCCACAAATCGCCAACTGGGTACCAAGGCGCATGTGCTATGTGCCGCTAAGGAAACCGAAGGCTCATTGCTCCTTGCTGAAGCCCAGCAGGTGAACGCTTATAGAGCGTCTTGTTAAAAGATAATCAAAGAATCAGTGTCGTGGTTTCAATATTTCGAATGTGTACCACAGCCTTCCTCAGTGATTTGTCGCAGCCCAAATTAGCTATCTAATATTTTTGATTTGTTCCAGTTTCGATGACGTCACATACAAACAAAGAATTGAAGCCACAAATGTTTCCTATAAGTCCACTGAAGCTGCTACCTTTATCTTGACTGATTGCAATCAATGTAAATAAAAGATAAACAATTCGGACGAACTGATCGAGCTTACATTTGATGTTACCACTGAGTCTTTTCGGTCCACGGTCGTTTCGATGCAGGTCAGTTAGATCTACTTTTTACACATTCGATCCATATACAAGTTCGATCCATTTACAAGTTCGATCCATATACAAGTTCGATCCATTTACAAGTTCGATCCATATACAAGTTCGATCCATATACAAGTTCGATCCATATACAAGTTCGATCCATTTACAAGTTCGATCTATATACAAGTTCGATCCATATACAAGTTCGATCCATATACAAGTTCGATCTATATACAAGTTCGATCCATTTACAAGTTCGATCCATATACAAGTTCGATCCATTTACAAGTTCGATCCATATACAAGTTCGATCCATTTACAAGTTCGATCCATATACAAGTTCGATCCATATACAAGTTCGATCCATATACAAGTTCGATCCATATACAAGTTCGATCCATATACAAGTTCGATCCATATACAAGTTCAAGTTCGATCCATATACAAGTTCGATCCATATACAAGTTCGATCCATATACAAGTTCGATCCATATACAAGTTCGATCCATATACAAGTTCGATCCATATACAAGTTCGATCCATATACAAGTTCGATCCATATACAAGTTCGATCCATATACAAGTTCGATCCATTCAGCCAAGATGTAGTTATTTGATACATAAGATATCGATTTTAGATTTAGTTTAAATGTGTCAGCCATTTGTAAACCGCTTTTCATGTTGACTGAAGGTCACTGAATGACATCTCGGTGATAGAAATGAGTTACTGAAATAAACAACTCGTTTAACCACCAGTATTCCTTTCGATCCGGCCCGCGTTGTTCAGAGCGTGGATAGCACTATCCTTATCCTTATCCAGTAGATAAATCCCCATCAATATATTGGGTAACAGCATTAAAGTTTCAAATTGATAGCGCTATCCACTCTTTGAACAACTGCGGCTAGGTGATTAAATACTGATTAATACTGATCAGAAGCGACTGTATTCTTGTTGATTAAAACTGTTGCAGAATGACATAACTTGTAACAATGCGTTTTGAAAAACAAATAGATATCGATCACGAAGAGGCGAAGGGAAGATTAATAAGTTATTTCCAAGCAAATTTATTCAGCCAATGTAAACTTACCAACAGAAATTAAAAATTGTTATTATTAAGATCGAAATGGTTCTTAATTAAACTTTTGTATAAAACTGAATGGATATCCACGCAGTGTGACGGATGACAGTTCTTCAAAGAGGTGTGCCAAAATAACCTTAAAAGACATATCGCTTTCTGGAGAAAACCATCAAAGTCTTCACAAAAAGAGACTGCAGACTTCACAAAAGATGAAGAGTAGGGCACAGTTCCCGGCGTGTGTGGCCTGACCGATACTACCAAAGTGTCCCCGATTAACGGAGCACTTGTGCTCTGCTAGAAGACTTTGACACTTAAATAAAGTTATTATTATTATTATTATTATTATTATTATTATTATTATTATTATTATTATTATTATTATTATTATTATTATTATTATTATTATTATTATTATTATTATTATTATTATTATTATTATTATTATTATTATTATTATTAGTGATTGTCAATTGGGACTTAGTCCTGTTCCTGCCTCCTGTCACGCCTTCATTCCTATATTTATTGTTTCCCATTTGTAACTCATTATTATTACTCGTGCCCACTCCTAAGGCCGGGGCAAGAGACTTAGATTGGAGGCCGTCTTTTTTGTTTTTTTTTTGTTGGTAGTAGTCATAAAATGGAAGATGGAGACAAGAAGTCTGATCGCAAGAGAGATTACAAATCACAAACCAATTAGGAGGCACCGTAGGTCAAGGGGCAAGTTCATCTTTCAGAATAAATCACGTAAACTAGATATCTAGCTGACTATAGTTCTTCAAATGTAAGTATGTTTTCTCGATGTTGGTCGTTTATACAAATTCTGAGCTGGCCCGGCGGTATTATGTTGTCGAGTGCCGGGCGATTCCAAATTCTGTTCTCGATTTTGGTCGTTTATACAAATTCTGAGCTGGCCCGGCGGTATTATGTTGTCGAGTGCCGGGCGATTCCAAATTCTGTATGTTCCACCGAGTCACCCAACAAGTAACCAAACACTGATTTGATCTGACTATAATCGCTATCTCAGATCTAAACATTGAGAAATGTTTAAGTCGTGAATACAGCTATGATGACTAAGCACAATCTGCAATCGAGTATGACTGTGAACGAGAATGATAAACACTAAAGCAACTATTGCTAGACAGGTTTTACATATCTCGTAATTGGAGGGATGGAATACTGATTCCCGGCCTATCTAATTAACGAGCTAATTCTGAATGGCTTGAGTTTCCTTGCCAGGATTGACTACTTATAAAGTAGTCTCCCTCGCAGCCGTTTTTAGTCTCGCTTTTCACTCCCCACAAACGGCTGCTCACTCGAGCTGAACATTCCTTTCCTTTTGTTTTTGAAAACCAATCAAATTCATTTCATTGTCCCAAGCTAAGCCAATCATATCAATCGTTAGATTGGTGCCGCGAAATATGTTCACAACATTGGGCATCAAAGCATGTAGCGCTTTAAAAAACTGGCTACAGGCCTAAGCGAAAACCGATATTTTTATACAATGTAGTAATCAACGTACGATTGAATGGATGGAACTCCAAAGAAATTACTGAATAGCGAGACAACTTGTTTTATCTGCTCGTCCACAGTTAATTCTAAACAGCGTGTTCGTATTTTTAAATCTGGTAGTAAAGGATCGAGTGCCGTTGACCTTCAAGGTCTTATCAACAAGACATTGGACATCGATGTAACTGTTTACGCTAATTCTGATGTTGCAATATGCATTAAATGCTACAAGTGTTTACTAAAATTCCAAAAAGCAGAAGATCGTGTCCAGGAGATCAAGAACGAGTTGAAGGCTGTGTATTCAGACAGTGACAAACGTGTGAAACGACTTCAACGCACCGAAGATGTATCTGCACCAGCTGTCAAAAAACATCTCGCATTTGGAAATTCTACTACTTGTACTTCTTCTTCCTCCCCTGCACCGAGTACAGCGTTCTCCATACTCGGCGTTAGCCCTATTACTAAACCATGGGAAGGCACCTCGCTAATATACAGCTCTTTCGCGCCAGTTGTCACCTCGAGTCCGAAGATACCGGGGAAGATAATACATCCCAAACAACGATCTAATGAAACAAAGTCGAAGATCGTCGTTGAATACCCAAGTAAAACAATAAACAAAACGTTGTCCGGTGATTTGGAATCACTTGGGAAAGCTTTGGCTCATGGTCCTCCCTCAAGAATTGCCAAAGCAATTCTGAAAAGCAAGACACTGCGAACGGAAGTCATCTCACAAGTTCTGCGCGTCGTCTCCTCAGAAGTGAACCACCTTTGTTCTAGGAGAAACCCATCACTGCTAAGAAAAACATGCAAGGATGATCTCTTGAATTTCGACATGAGAAAATTATGTGAAGAATGGAAAGAGCGCGCGCCCGTCTTCTACGCGTTTCTTTTAACTTGTACGTGTTGCTCAACAAAATCCACTACAAGAAAATGGGTTCCAAGTATTGCAATCTCAGGTTCCGTTCTCCTAAAGCAACGCAACAACCACATGAATGCAACCGCAAGTATTCTGGGAATTCTCATTAAAACGGGATCATTAGAGGTAATTAAATTGGCAATACTTTTGACAATTATAGAAATATTTTATAGTTGCAATTTCAAAACACAATGATATCAAATGATAGATAGATAGATAGATAGATAGATACAAATGTAGATAGATAGATAGATAGATAGATATAGGATGGATGGATGGATAGATAGATAGAGGATGGATGGATTATATCATTTAATTATATAAATTGTATTTAGATTTTTAGTTTTATATTTACATTATGTTAGATTTAAGTCTCCCCGATTAGTAGGGCACTTGTGCCCAGCTAGAAGATTTTGAGACGTTAATAAAGTTATTATTTATTTATTTATGGATGGATGGATAGATAGATAGAGGATGGATGGATGGATGGATAGATAGATAGAGGATGGATGGATGGATGGATAGATAGATAGAGGATGGATGGATGGATAGATAGATACAACCTCCTATTAGTTGTGATTATATGCAAATATGATAGTGTTCAGAAAATAAAATTATGGATGGATGGATAGATAGATAGAGGATGGATGGATGGATAGATACAACCTCCTATTGGTTGTGATTATATGCAAATATGATAGTGTGCAGAAAATAAAATTATGGATAATAATTATTACTAATAAACAATACAAAACATAGTATTTTGCACTGTTGAGTATTATTTTTTACAGTTTTATTGACTGCAATCTAACATATACATGTTCCTTGGATAGGGAATACTCAACAGATTTAGCAAGCTAAAGATAACCTCTTCCAATTATCGAACCTTGGTTAAGATGGAAACTATTGGCGAGTCGCATGATGCACGTCTTCAAGATGTGAGGAAAAGAATTGCAAGTGAGGTGGTTGTCATGGAGAAGAAAGAGGAAGAAGTTGTGCATCATCATGCACAATTATTAACAAAGGGTGGAAATAGGTCACAGTTGGCATCTGAATACTTGCAAGCCACAAAGGAATTGAAAGATATACAAATGAATAACCACCCAGGGTTTGTGATTCCATTTGACAACATTGACCTCCATTTGTCAAGAAGGAATATGTCAATGTCTGACCAAAACAGAGATGTACACTGGGTTAACCATGGTATGGTTGAGAACAGGGTGTCAGGGAATCATCTATCCACTCAGAGAGAAAAAGAAGTCCTTGACATCCCTAATATCCAATTCTTGCCTGGTGTTGAGGATCAAAGGAGACAAAGGCTGAACTATGTAGTTCTCATATCTAGAATACTGGTGGACTACTTTGATGCATTTATTGTGTTCAAGGATGTATGCATACGCCATATACCTCATAAATACAGCCAACAATTGTCTGTGAAATCAAGCAAGGTAATATATAAATAATAGACATCATTGTTATGATTGGTAGATCTGAACACATTATACAGTATATTTATTGCTGTGTTCAGTTCTAGCTCATAACAGCATATACATGTACTTCCATGCTTATAATAAATGTATTTGTTCTCACTTGAATGACTACATTTTTACAGTGAGGACACACTAACCGGGACCACTTGAGCAAAACTGACCAATCAGATTACACCTGAAAACAATTACATTCCAACAAAAGTCATCTGCGCCAATTATCATTATGACTATAATGCTGATTGGCCCAGACAACTTGTGTTGGAATGTGATTGTTTTCAGGTGTAATCTGATTGGTCAGTTTTGATCAAGTGGTCCCGGTTAGTGTGTCCTCACTGTAATAAAGCTCCACTTATACAAAGGGAAAATATTGTTGTTACTTAACCCATGAATCAAAACCAATAGTTAGGGTGTAATAGTCAAAAAGACACAAAAGTAAACAAGGAACTATAATATACTAGTGACTAATAGTGGGGTATAGAGTGATTCCAATAAACCTGGGCATTACTAACTACACCAATACACATTATTAGACACTCACTCTTTTGTTTTCTTTACATCTAATAAACACTGACTGCTAATTAGTAGTGCCCAGGTTTGTTGGAATCACTCTAGTCTTTCATCAGTTAGAGTGATTTTATTTAACCTGTTAAATAAAATCGTCAATGTGTAATAGTCAAGTGAAAACAAAAGAACACAATGGAATTATAGTGAATGTCTATTAGACTAATAAGATATATTTCACAGGTTAAATAAAATCACTCTAGAGTGATTTTACTTAACCCAGAAAATAGTTAGTAGACTAACCATTTTGTATGTTGTGTTCATTTGACTATTACACACTAACTATTAGGGTTTGTTTGACAGGTTTTAAAACCCCACTCTATGATATTAAATCAGTCTAATAGCAACTAGTGTGTAATATATATTTGCATATATATACACATGTTGTAGCTATAATGTTCTACCTTAATTAATAATTATTTGTTATTTTATTCAAATACATTATATTGTTTATTGACCAACATTCTTTTTTTTGTTAGACTCCACTTGGAATCATATTTCAAAATGAAAATGTGAATGAGGAAATGTTGTCCATTCTACAAAGTTTTCATGACTATCTGCCCACAACTGGAGAAGATCAATTTGACAGTCAACTATTTGCAGGAGACCAGTTAACGGTCGAAAGAGCTACCAATGTCATAACTTCAGTTTCCAATGGCTACTCTGCAAAGGATAGACTTGAGGGGATACATTTACAGTTGGGGGACTGGCATGCAGCTGTCAAAATGCTAGATGTAAGTTTCATAAAAAATATATATTGAAATACAGTTGAACCTCTACTAACGGCCACCTCCCCACAATGGCTACCTATCTAGTATATTGTTGCTTGTTGCTTTCGGTCAGACAACCTTTATTGAAATAGGTGTACTATAAAGAATACTAACGAGCATGAAACAATATACAGTGTACAACCCCATACCCTACCCTAGTTGCATATTCATCTAAATAAATAAACCAAAATTCAAAAGGGATTGTAAGTGTTTTTATTATGTTCTAATGCTAATTATTTTTTGCTTAGTTGATCTATCGCCGTTTCTACTCAACTAAATCAGATGGAGACCAGTGTACTCTGTACTCTGATAGAACTTTAATAAACCGTCGTAATGTCACACAAGATCCACATGCAAACTATCGCTCAGATAGAGACTTTTTTCTGCTCATTCTACAGTCAAGAGTAATTGTGGCAGCAATGAATGTTCTAGGGTTGGATAAGAAAGACAGCAAACCAACAAGATTTGTCATTCCTGATGATATCTCTACTTATCCTAAGCTACAAAAACTTGAAATTCTCCATAAGGCTGCAAGTATGGTGGTAGACAAGTTCATATTTAGAGAAGATAACCTTAGCAGGATGGTTGATGATGTCCTCACGGTTGAAGAGAGAGAGCAAACCATCAACAATCAAGTGCTAACAACTGATGGTCGCTTCCCATGCAGATTTGCAGACTGCACATTCTCATTTAAATATGATGGCAAGAGCAGAAGAAAACATGAACTGTCTCACACCCCACCTCCCATTATTCAAGAATCCACTAGTTTTGTCACTTCGGGGAAACCTAAAGTAAACAAAACCAAAGAGGAAGAGCATGATGATATATTTAACTACAACTGCGCTTTACTCTCAGATGGTCTTTTTTTCCAAAATTTTTTGGATGCCATTTCTGAAGGTGACGGCCTTAGAACCATGAGACAGTACAAGTACATGCTGCTTTATTGTAAAAATGACAAACAGCACAGCACTAAATATGCACTGGAGTGCCTGTATCAGTTCTTTTTAATCTTTGCTCTTCTTTCACCCAGAGATGGTGAAAGGTTTATATGGAACAGAAGTGTAAATAATGCTGGAGGAAAAGGCAGGAACATAGCTCTGGACCTTGACACTGAACACAGTAACAATTACTTGAAACAAGCAATTAAGAATTTGGGGCCAAATCTCACTGAGAAATCTGTCACACGCATTTGCCAAGCTGAAAAAGCAACAAGAACAATTCTTCAATCAGTGGATAAAAATCTACAACAAGTTACTGATCCAGGCAAGCATTCATCTGTGTCTTTAGAGCGTGACTTGTCAGAGTTGGTGAAGAGGCTTGTGAATGTTAAAGTATTTGACGAGGAGATTGGACGTCAGTACACTCATTACTGTAATTTTGAAAGAGACCCATTTAAAGAGTTAGATATTTCAAGTATTTACAAGTGGATCAATGGACACAAAAGCAATGTTGATATTGGAATCAAGGCAAGATAGTGTGAACTTATCTCAAACATAGAGATTTTACTATTAATAATTATTTACTATTCCTTAATTATGCAATACCTAAATAGCTGAAAAGTTACATAATTTATGCAATTTTGCACTGAAGTATTATCTCTAATGAATTTTTGTAGACATTCATTAGAATATTATGAACTTGTTCATTGAAGTGGTGCAAAAATGCATATACATATATACATACATACAGTACTGGTATATACACCTATTTCAAAAATCGTTGTCGCAGCCGAAGCAACAGTCAACACTCCAAGTCTGCAAAGGAATTCGGTACTTTTTCTTGTAATTAATTTATTCAGTTGTGGCCATTGTAAATACGGTTTATCATGAATGTAGTTTTTCAGCTCATTAACTGTTTAGAAGCGTGTTTTTTTTATGCCTGCTCTTGTTCAATGGGTTTAGTACCTACAACAGCACGTTTGTAGTACTACGAAATATTCGGTTTAACACCTGAACTACCACTTCAGCTTGCCATAATAACATGTCACAAACGCATGCAACCAAAATATTCTCTGAATGAATGAATTAAGAGAAAAATTACCAAAATCCTTTGCAGTCTTGGAGTGTTGACTGTTGCTTCGGCTGCGACAACGATTTTTGAAATAGGTGTATATACAACTTTTCCATTATTGTAGTACAACATTGCACTTACTTTATATGATTGCATGTATACATGACAATTGTTCATTGTTCAGACGTTTCAAATTGAGCATCCTCAAAACTAAAATTCTCAAGAACTTCCAATACAGCATTAGGAATATCATTGTATGATACATTTGAAGACATTCCACTTTGTTCATTAAGTTCTGAATGCAATTGGGAGCCATCTAAGTTGTCTAAAATAAGATCCACTAAGTCATCGTCATCTATCACATTGTTCCATTCATATAGTGCCAAGTCAAGTTCATCTTCAAGATCAATATCTTCACAATTTTCAAAACTTGATGTATTATCAATTGGACTTGGAATGTCAGCAAATACTTGACAAATCAGATTTAGAATGTGAATAGCATGTTTCATATCCCATATTTCAATGAAACTGCAGACATCTTCGATTGTAAATAAATGACTGCAATGCTCTAATACCTGAGAAATCTGTAAATCTGAAAATCCAATCAACAATGGAAGAGCGGTTTGTGATTTTACTATTCCATGAGCATGTTTTCCCACTAACTCTCCTACCAATGATTTATGATAGGCAAAAAAAGGTTCTCTTCCAGCTTCTGCTTTTGACTTTCTGTGACTGCTCTTTCTCTTAAAATAACAGGTTGTTTAATATGTTCTTGTGTTGAAGGATACCTTGTTTGCAATCCACAATCAGTTGATTCACATTTACATAACTGAGCACAATTGTCACAACAAAGATGTGGGACAACAGGTACATATGCAGCAGTGTCGTCAAAGTGTTGAAGTAAACCCTTGCGCCTACATTCTTTCAGATGTATAAAGTCTTTTATGTCTTTTTCAACATGTGTGAGCAGAAGTCCATGGAATAAAAGGTAGGATACACTCTGCTTACCATCTCGTCCAGCTCTACCAGTCTCTTGAACAAAGGCTTCAAGATTTTTTGAGGGTCCAAATGTATGTGTCCTGTGCACTCCCTTGCAATCAACTCCCATCCCAAAGGCAATGGTAGCCACCAAAATACGAATGCTTCCATTATGGTCTTGAAAGGACTTGAGAACTGATTCCTTATTACAGGGAGGAGAACATGAGTGGAGCATTTCCAGAATTACATTTCTTCTATCTCCATGTTCGTGTGCATAAATACTATCCCCCAACATAGATCTCACGGTTGCATAAATGTGGCCACACTGTTTAATTGTCTGACAGTAGATTATAGTTCTTTCAGTGGACACACCATTCTGTTTTACTTCTTCTGCTACCCATGTAACTTGTTGTTTAAGAGTTGTATCTCGTGGCATATATTTCGACAACATAGGAAATGTTCGGTTTGTGAGGGCTTTTCTGATATGTTCGTGAGGGGTTTCCATTCGAAGAATAAAGAATGTCAATGATCGCACGTTTCGTGTTTTTAGTTGCAGTGGCAGTAAAGGGATAACATAACAGCATTCGGGAGCAAGCGATCTTAGTTCGTGGCAAGCGGCCATAACAATTCCCTGAAAGGTTGCAAGTTTAGAAGAAGTGGATGTCCCCCTATAACAAATAACAGGAGATACATAAGATTTACATTCAAAGAGCCCTGGAGAACTAAATTACCCAAACACAGGGCAAGGATGTTTTAACAACTCTTACCATTTGTTTAATGACATTGTGGCTCGTCCACAGCAATAGCGCATAAATCTTTTCGAGTAGAAGGTCGAGACGACAACATGCTTCGCCATCGTTCGTTCTTTAGAAATAAAGCTTCTGGATTGGCAGAGACGAACAGAAATAACCATCCATTTTTTCAAAGCCGCATCCCTTCCTCTGAATTTTACATCGCTAAGACTAATCGTTGAAATTCCCAAGCGACGTAAAACATTCCTGTTTGATAGCTGTATTTAGCGACAGCAACGGTGCAACTACTATCACAACATGGCCAGAGACTCGCAGTGTATTTCGTCCAAAAACCAAAGGGTAACGCTTTGGAAGATTACAGATTACGAAACCAGTGGGTAAACTCACAAATTTACATCCCTTTTTTGCTACAATTACTGCGTTATTGCTTCCTTTTGATGCAAATTTAAGCGCCGAAATTTGAAGATTTCACAAACTTTCTGAAAAGAACTCGATAACTCCGCCATGACAACTGTACTGAGACGAGAGAGACTAGGTCAAGGTTTCCAGAATATGGAAGCCTCTTTCCTATTGGCCAGATTAAAGGAAAGGAATGTTCAGCTCGAGTGAGCAGCCGTTTGTGGGGAGAGAAAGGGACCGAAGGGAGTGGAGCGAGACTAAAAAAACGGCTGCGAGGGAGACTACTTATAAAGTGGCTCAAAGAAAATTGTCTGGGGTGAGAATGAAAACGTGTGTCTCGGTCAGTTCAGTTCGTTCCTGATCTCTTCATTCTTCACAGCTCAGTCCCTCACGAATGGCCCATATAAAGTATTCTTCTTTTCATGCTACAATGCATCCAGTGCTCAATCGCACCAGGGCACGATGAGTGAACGCTTATTAAAGCGTCTAGTTATTATTGTAATTCAGACAGTTTATTATTATTTAATTACTTGTGGTGAACTCAATAAACTAAGCTAAACACAACTACAACTACAACACAACT